>JAPKLW010000298.1:171043-223546 GCA_026898455.1 Plectranthus barbatus
AGCACAGTTATGAAATTCTGGTTCCAAACTCATTAGTATAACTCTCTCCGATGGGAATCGACTGAGGACATATATATATAATAGCACAAAACATGCATAGCATCTCAGTTTTAAAATAAAACAGTTTTAACACATTTTCGAAAAGAAAACACATGTTTGCTTTGTACTTAAATAGTTTCCCACCTGGTGTTGGCTTTAGGTATGGATGACTTTTCCTGCTAGCTGAGCCTAGCTGTTCACCAACTTCAAACTCCTACAATATAATCAGGGTCAATTAATTAGGACAAACGTTTCTTAGACAACGACGAACTCAAACAACTCAACACCTCTTCAACACTATGTCCTTTCTATAAATCCGAATCATCCATCAATTCACATGAATACGCATGCTTTAACTCTTAACATGCTTCTTTAATCATGTATTAAACTCAGACATTGAATGCGACTCGAATCGAACAAGAACGGAACGAAAGGACACAAAATCTGCCTTTCAGAACTCCGCGTTGATCGACAGAAATGCCTAGTTGATCGATGCATCTCACATTAATCGACGAGCTCACATTGATTAACGGACATGCCGCGTCGATCGACGAAGTTGACAGACTCATGTCGATCGACGAACATACTGCATCGATCGACGTGAATCATCTTCTCCGATGACTCCGCGATCGGACGACCTGCACCTCGACCTAACTCACGATTTAATCGGCCGATCATACATGTAATCATATTTTCGAGGTCCTAGAACACAACTAACACCTCAAAACACCGATTTAAACATGAAAAATGGGGTGGAATAGAAGCTCACTGGAAACTCAAGTCGACGACAGCGGCGGCGATTTGCGGCAGCTAAACTCGCGTTTCAGACCTTCCGAATGTTCTCTACATGGTGGGGAACACGTCCAACACAACAAAACACGAATTCTTAGCCATACAAACGAGATTTAATCTTAAACCCAAAAATTCAAGATTGTTGAACACCTCACCTTCTCACTAAGATTTCTCCGTCCTCGCTTCACTTCACGGTGCCCACTACAACTAGAATTGAAGCTGGGAAGGAGAGCTACGCACTGGTGGCGCCGACTCGGTCGGGGACGGCCGGAGTTGGCCGGAATCTCGCCGGAAGGAAGGCTGACGGGTTTGGGGGTGGAGGTGGGAGTGGCTATCTCTCACTTTCTCTCTCTAAGTTGAAAAGTGGAGGTGTGAAAATGAAGGTTAATTCCACACATATATTTGTTCAAATCCAGCTTCCATTACATATAAATATTATACACATATAGGTGTATATTTCTTCACTCCATAATGCTTAATTAACCCATGTATACATGTGCATTCCAATATAATTCTTCATAAATTCTATAATTCATAACCTATGAATTATTCCACCTCAAATAAATGTTTATTCCATATCATGAAAAATCATTCTTGAAATTAACTAAAAACTTGGTATTTCCTTCCAATATAGTTAAATCCAAGCTCCATAATATATCTAATACACAATTTTGGAGAAATCTCTCTTTATTAAAATCAATTAAGCATTAAAAAAGCTTCATTAAACTTGGGGTGTTTCAACCGAAGGGGTTTTATAATGTCTAACAATGTTCCTAACAGTTAGTATTCAGTATATATTCCAACAATTGAGTGTTGGGTTTCAAAATGAGATCAGACTATACTGACAGATAAGTAAATAATGCAATTAAGAGACAAACGGATTTATAGTGGTTCGGACTAAACCATCCTATGTCCACTCTTCAGACACTTGGTATGGTAATCTACTAAGCTTAGAACTATTGAAGGTGCTCCTATGATCTATTGTTTATCGGTGAATGCCCCGTCCATCGATCCACAAGTGCACTCATCTGGTTCTTGCTAGGTTCCTCGCATCGCAGCTCCTCAAAGTGTGGGCGCACCACTCAGCCTCCTTGTAGCCGGAATGGGGTCCCTCGTGAACTATATCTTCTGCGACAGATTGCCCGTAAGAGTCAGAATACAACATGTACTTGACTTTTGTAGTTTTCCTTGGAGAGAAAAACTACCATGTAGTAACTCAAGAATATAGTGATTCTGAGTCTCGTGTTCACTTAGGTGACACATGGAAAGCTTAACAGCCTTAAAATTAAGCTTACTCTGTGAAGCTTAAATCTTTCGATAGAAGATCTCAGATAGTGTTAAGAAATCGTGATAGCGTATTTCCACTTTGTGTGACATAACTTCGTAACCTTCTTGTGTATAGCAACTTTGTAACCTTCTTCCGTTGATTTCTTCGGCTTATATATCCGAGACATTGAAAGTTTTAGTTAAGACCAAATGGAAGTTGTCCAATCTGATGTCTCTATTGGCTACAATGTTCGATGGTTAGGTGGTGCTTTTTGCATACGTTCTGCACCTTTTTCGCCTTTTTCTGACTTTGATAGCGATGGTTTATCTTTTTTTCAAAAAGACAATATTTTACCAGTTTGAGGAATCCTGGAACTAATTGTCCTAGGTAGTGAAACTTAAAGTTTCGTGTTTATGTCTTATCCACTCCTTAAAGCTTGTTCTTATTTAGTATATTCCCATGTGATTCCTCTTGTCTTCAATTGCTGGGACCTAGACTTGGGAAGTCTGTGCCGAGGCTGTCATACTTGCAACTCCATGCTGATGACTTCATCATTTGAAGTATACTTGATCCCTTGCTGCTCAGTAAGATTCGAACGATTACACCATACTTTGTTGGATTCGTTCTTGGTGAAATCCATACTTCCGCTATATTCTTGTTCCTCTAGGCTTGTAAAGTGTACTGCGTACTTTTGGCCTATTGAGTCTTTTGCGAGTATTAGACTCTTTGAATAGTCTAGTTTCCAGATTAAGTTCAGCTTATAACTCCATAAAGGACCTATACAGGACTTTACATTTTTTTCACCTAAGCTGAAAACTAACTAAGATGACTTTTACATTCTTTGACCCACCAAAATATAACATAAAAGGAAGGATATTTTTATCTAATTTCCTAACAATTTCCCCCTTTTTTGGTAAGATCAAAGCCATCTCTAATCTAAGCTAATGAGGAGCGAACTACTTTAGAGTTTTTACAAATATGACAATCAGTCTATAAACTCATAAAGATTCCCCCTCAAGTTCAATTTTCTACTTAAGATCTTCTCCTTATAAGCTTGGATATATATTGCTCGATCCATTTTTCAAGTAAGTTTAGAGCAATTATAAAATCTTAAGTATGGAAAAGAGCAAAGAAGCAACAAAAGAAACTTGTTGAATATCTTTGAAAGTGCAAACAGGAGTACAAACATGAATCATCAACATAATTAATCAAAGAGAGTTTAGAGGGATGGTTTTATTTCTTCTCAGCATAGGACTCCTCTGGAAAGAGCGGCAATGAGTTCAGAGATTTTTTCCATGTTGGCATCGAACTTCCTTTGGCGTTCCTCATCAACTTTCCTTCTTGTTTCTTCCCCCAATTTGACAACACCAACCAGAGTGTCAGTTCTTTCCTCCACGATTTTGAGGACTCTTTCCTCTGATGCATGAATGATTTCATGAACTTGTGGGGTTGAAAGTTGTGAGCTACTTGGAACAACCACCATAGAAATGGTGAGTAGTTTGTCATTGATGATCATTTTTGAGGTGGAGTGATCTACTTGGGGTTCAGAAGGAACTTCAGCTTGAGTTCCGGATGAGGATGCTCTTGCGTCAGTAGGAAGAAATCTTTGTTCTTCAGACATCAATTACATGAAGTGCAGCTTAAGCATGAGATTCCAAAAGCCTGGTCACCGCCAAATATACTTCAACATGTTCAAAATATGAGTGTCTTACAATAGGCAATGAATTCCAAGCACGAAGTTTTCTAAGTCGAAACAGCTCGTTTTCACATTCCCTGATAATTTGATTGTCCTCTGCGTTAGGTCCCCACCTAGCGAGTTTGTTCAGAGGTTCTATCCTGGGACACCAGTAATGTCTAACTGGTCATCTAGGAGTCCAATCAATTGAGAGAAATGGACCCTCTATCGATTCAAGTGGTGGAACTCCATGGACTCCAGGAACATTTGTTAAGGAACGAATCTACATCAGTCCCTCCTGGATATAATCTTTAGTTACTTAGGGATCTCCTGACCTTACTCCCATCTATTCATTTGCCCAGTACTCCTCTGACCTCCAATATGATCATCCAAGTCTACAGTACATGATAGCCCGATCTTCACGGTTGAGTTGATGAGCACCTCTGTCCCTATCTCAATACATTCTCATTCTCTATAATTTGTAAAATCAAATCTTGGTGTGTCTTGTAGGTGAAGATAATCATTTCTATCCAATTTCTTTTTCTTTCATAAACAAATTATAGTGAAGATAGGAAATGCTTAATGTTTTATTTATTTATTTTCTTTAAATTGCTATCTCAAACATATTGAACCAAAATTTTTAATATGGTTTGATCAATTTGATTTGAAAAATTAATTTGACTGATTTTATTTGAAAATCTTTTAAATTGTATAACTCCCTCTGTCCCATAACATTAGTCTTGTTTTCCTTTTTCGTCTGACCCAAACATTAGTCATCTTTCCTAAAATGAAAAATTAATACACACTCATTACTAAAATATTAATTTTTTCTATCTCTACTCGCATTGATATCTGTGCCGAAATGAAACAAGCTAATATTATAGGACGGAGGTAGTATTTGATTTGAATGATATTATTGAGAATTTGTAAATGATAAATTTTTTTATTTGTATATATATTTGGCGGGGAAATTCTAAAAGTAAGGGATAGTAGTATTGGGTCTATTGGCACTCTAGGGCGGCGGTTGTCAGTCTAATTACAGTTGTTGAGTCAACCAAATCAGTGCATCTATGAAATTTCACTTTTATTTTCATTATTTGATAATTAGGACACCTGAATTTCCTTTTTTAAAAAAAAAACTTCACAACAAAATTTATTCCACTCCTTTTTCTAAATTAAATTGTAATATTGGATTGAAAAGTTTCGATTTTAGCTTATATTTATTTAAGAATGAGAAATATCGTTACACTATAATATAGGTAGTAAGATTATCACTTTTAAAACGTATATCACATATGATTGACATAATTAATCTCAATAATAAAATCAAAACTTCTAAAATTAAAGGAAATTATATTATAATCATTATTTAAAAAGAATTTCATTGCTTCAATTTATAATTCCCATATCGAGATTTGGAAATGTTTCTTCATAAATTAATTTTATGATAATAAGTGGAATATCGATGAACGATAATGCGGTAAAAAGGTGATAGAGAAATTTAGAAGTAGATTTGTCCATATTGGAATAATAATTCAAAGTTGATTTGATTTCTTCATTTTTTAGTTTGATTAAGGAATATTAAATGGAAATGGCTGTCAACATCAAATGCTGCTGACATCATCACAACCACAACATTTTTCTTCGTTATCATCTTGATGCTAATTATTTAAGACCAACTCTAGGACCAACTCTAGGAGTGCTGAAGAATGATAATATATTGTAAAATGCAATAAAAATGAGGGTCAACAGTTCCTCCATTTGCTATTTTCATTTTCATTTTAGCAAAAATTTGAACAGTATTGCTACATATTTGATGCAACACTATTCACAACTCTATTTTCTTTTTGGTTTGATTCCTTTTTAATTATTATTTTCTAGTCTTTTTCTTTTCTTGTTAAATGGATTGAGATCATGCACAACTTATAAAATAAAATTAATAAACTGAATACAATTAATAACTTATATAAAATTGAACACAATACAAATTAAAAAGCACTAAAAAAAAAGATAACACACAAAATACAATACAATAAGAATATTCGAATGCGTAAGGATAATATGTTGTGATCTTCATTATTGTATGAATGTATTATGTTAAATAAAATGGTTATATGTGTGAAAATAAATTTCATTTATAGTTTTGTAAAATAATTTATTTAAATATAACTGTTAATTTTTAATTAGGAATTAGATAATTAAAAATATTAAAATAAATACTAATTTATAAGCGCAAACATGATATAATAATTTGATTATAAAATTAAATAAATAGTAGAAGAATCAAAATAGAATATTCTTTTTAGAGTGAAATATAGAGTTGACTGTTGGAGATGAAAAATGAAAACTGCAAATTTAAACTGCAAAATAAAAAAAGTGAGCTGCATTATAGAGTTAGCTGTTGGAGATAACCTTATAAAAATAAAAAAGTATGATATAGTATGCATAAAATTATATGTTAGGAAAAAAAAAATTGTAAATAGAAATATGACCGTTTTCAATAGTTTATATTAATAAAAAATAAATATTATATTGCCTAAATGACTGGAATTAAATCTAGGCAGCTAATTTAATTCATTAGAAATTAAAATTTTTAAAAGGTAATACTAATAATTTAATAATAAAATAGTTTTTTCTTTTTTGAAATAGAACTTCATTACCAAAGAATTAAGCATCCCTGCTAGCTAAAGATGATAGCCAGCTAGGGAAATTGTTCGTCCAAATGACGAAATCATAACAACAAGCACCAAAGCGAGCTAAGTTGTGAGCCACGTGATTGGTTTCACGGAACATATGAGAAAAGCAAATAATAGATATATATACACTAAAGGAGAGAAATATATTAGAAAAAGGCGGAAATTTTTTTTAGAATTTTTTATTTTTTAAATATATTTTTATTTAATTAATTATTCCGTAATTAATACTAATCTATAAATATATTAAAATAAAGTAATAAAAAACAATGTTCTTGCGAAAAAATTATATTAATTCTTATTTTATTCTAATATAAATATACATTAAAAAATTAAAATTTAATAAAATTATACTGATCACTTTTTCTTTAACATATTATCTCAAATTTATTATATTTACTACTTTTTAAATAATACAAATATAGTATCATAAAAGCTAATATTTAAATCAAATTTCACAGATTATGTATTTGACATACTTCTTTTTATTTTTATTATATACGTATATAGTTTTATGTATAATATAAATTATTATATATAATATTGATAAATAAAAAATAAATATATTTTAAAAGAATCATTAAAAATGTTAAGACATATAACTTTGTTAGTTATATTTTAAAATTATAAAGTAAGACATTATATATTTGATATGCGCATAGGATATGTGTAAATATAGATTTACATTGATATCGCTATCTATATATATACTAAAGTAAAGAAGTCTAAAAAAAATTGTTCCCGCCAAAATTATAAAAGAATATGAATATCAATACTTTTAAGCAAAATTTATCAAGGATATCTAAGTAGTATAGTTGGTCTATAGTGTTGATTTTAAGTTTCTATGTATCTAAGAGGTTTCGTGTTCAAACCCCATCATTAACTATATATAAACTTTTATTTTTTTATACAAAACTATCTCTTCAATTATTAATTAATACTAATCATAATAATCATTTTTGTACAATAAAAATAGTCGGTCTTATTTTCAATTTCTATAATCCATAATAAAAGACAATTATCTCCATTAATTGTCAACAAAATATTTTATATTTTACCAATATTTTAATAATTTATATAAACTCAGTAATCAAACTATAATTAAATTTATACAATAACATGCAAACCTAAATGATGATTACAAATAAAATTATTTTAAATTCATATGTTTCAAAAATCATAAGATATTAATAATAATTTTGATAAATTAATAAGATAGATTAATATAACATTAAAAAATTTATTATTTATATTTATAATTATATAATCTTTTATAATTTAAATATTATTTTTTAAAACCCGATACAAATTAATTTTTTATATGTATAATATGTACTATAACGAACAATAAACAACTCATTAATGTAATTATATATATATAGATGTGATCATATGTTACCCACTCCCCATATGTTATATGAGACCAAATCTCAACCATTTATTTTATAAATCTAAGGGTCCAGATTTTTTTATTTAATTATTTTTAAATTACCATTTTTGTTTTAAATCTAAATGAAGGCTATTATTGTAAAATAATGATATCAAATATCTATTTCCTTAACCATTCAACATAATTATCAATCACTTTACCAAATCAATCTTCCCCAATCTGCACGACATATTTCTCTATTAATTCTTCATATTTTTGCGTCACGGCGGCGCCGATCAGTTCTGCGGAGACAAGCGAACACACGATGGCCGGCGACAGGAGGCGAGGTGGCAAGACGGTGAGGTGGCTGGCGGTTGGATAAGAGAACGGCGGCACCGCCCATTCTGAAGAGGCAGTTGGGGAGGAGCATGGCTCTTTCTTTTCCACGATAGCTGTTGGGGGTGAGAATCTCGGTGCTGATGACGACGGCATTGGAGTCGGGGTAGCGCTGGAGAAGATCTTTGGCTAAATCGACCGATATCAAACCGGCGCTGCAGCCCATCCCGGAGAGGTTGAAGCTCCTGATGTTGCTCCTCATCTTGTACTTGTTAATCACCATCGCGGTGAGAGACGGAGTCGGAGAGGACATACTACAATTCAAGATCAAAATATTAAAATCTTTGGGCTTCAAACCCGTTTTCTGGAAAAGCGAATCCATGGCAGAGAATATGACGAGCTCTGCTTCGATGACCATGTAGTTGCTACATTATTTATATAATAGTTGATGCATTATTTATTCTTTATCTACTACATTATCTCTTATGGCGTATTTTTATTTTATATTTTAAAATGACTCCAGATTTTCGTAAAATACTAAAATTGTAAACAAATAATGTATCATATTTGTCGTAGATAATTTATCATTCAAAACATAAATAATGTTCCAATTATTTTGTTTGGTGAGAGGAAAAGACGCAACACATTCCATAATGTATCATTCAATTGATAGATAATGTACGAATAATACCACAGATAATGTACCATTGATTATAAACTATTAAAAGAGTATTTTTAAATATATTATTACATTATCCTGTGTAGTATGTTACATTATTTCGTTACAGCTATTACATTGTTTAATTTTACTATGAATATATATTATAATGTATTAAATAATGTAATAGCTATAATTACAATTTTACCCATAATGTAATAGAATACACAGGACAATGCACCGCCCATTTTTAAGTTTAAAGTTAAATCTCAAGCATTCAAATCCTAATCTAAGGGCTGAGATTGGACCTCATATAACATATGGAGATAGGGTAACCATATAATGCATCCCTATATATATATATATATATATATATATAGAGGAGGGAGAGGGATCATGTAAAAAAAAATCCCCATGTGAGAAAAAAGAATTAATCATATCCATCAGATCTAAAAAAATCAATGGTTGATATTGAATCAAGCAACAACTAAAATGCAATCAAGCAACAAAATAATCAAGCCACAACTAAAGCACAATCAAGCAACATTGCAATCAAGCAACGACCTGAATACAATCAAGCAATGCCGTGAATGCAATCAAGCATCTTTCTCACTTTCTCACGTTAAGAGTTTTCTCACTGGATCCGCTCCATATATATATATATATATATAATTATAGAGATTTATATATAAAATTATTGTCAAATATCACATGTTATTTTATAATTTAATTTAAATTAGTAAAAAATAGACATAAGTTCACTTTTAAAATGTGGGTACATCAGTTCGATTTTTTCTGTTTTATTTTATTTAGTATTTTTACTTTACACTAAAATATATAAAATGTGAGTATGTTTGACTTTTTATGTTATTTAAAATTAGTATTATTTATATATTAAAACTATAAACCATGGGTACATCAATTTAATTTTTTTTTATTTTATTTAGATTATAATTTATTAATTTATGTTAACAATATAAATCGTTGGTCCATTAGGTTGAAAACTTATATTATTAATCATATCTATCAAACACATAACTATTATATATATAATATTAACATCAGAATGTGACATATATTGGTTTATTAAAATCAAACGCTTGATATGCAACAAACATGGGTAAATCGTGCAAACTTAATTTATATACAAAAAACAACAAAAGTTCTACAAACACATCTCATTTTATTCTACAATGTTTATATTTTATGTATTTTCTTTTATTTCAATAATTTTCTTTAAATCTACATAAGCGCATGATGATAAATTATTTGTGGGTCTAATTTCTAAGTCCTACCTGAAATGAAATCATCATGGAAGCATTTTTACGTTTAAGCAAAAAAATAAGTAATTTCTACATTTTTTTCTACGAGTCTTTCTCTCTAAGATTGTATTTATTTATGTAACTAATTGTTCAAAAATCTTTATATTTTTTGTATTTCTTTTATTTCACAATTTTTCTTTGAATCTACACAAAATCATGATTATTTCTTTTGTGGTTGCAATTCATTCAAATTTCAAGGCCCACTTGAAATGAAATTATCGTGTAAACATACTTTCATTTCAGAAAAAAGATTTCATAAACTTGAAATAAAATTAATTGGATTGAACTGCAATGAATTTTGATAGTTTTCACTAAACTGCGAGTCTTTCTATTTAAGATTATTTAAATTTATGTAACTAAATTGTTCAAAAAAATATTCCTTGAAAAAAAGATTTCTTATCTAAAATAAAAAAAATTGTTCATTCACACTTTCAAGAAAGTATTGTGAAAACTAATTTATAGAAGTGATCAAGAAATGAGGAGCACTATTGAGAGGATGATAAAAATAAAAAAAAATTAAAATTAATTTATAAAAATGATTTGAAAAAAGAATAAAATATAATATGTTTATCGTAGAATCCAAGTACTTTTCAAATACGTTTTGAAATCAAGACACATAAACTGGAAGAATAAGAAAAAATTCTTAATTAATTTAAGATATAGTTATAATCTTTGTATTACGATACCACGATATATTAGAATAAATTTAGTATTTCAATAGACTTAGTAGTCTCTTAAATCTTTAAAAAATATGGCATTTTTAATAATATTTAATAGGAGTATAATAATTTCGTGCAACACACGAGTGAAATGCTAGTAATACAGTAAAGGAGAATAGTGACTTATTAACTATTCTACCAAAAATATAAATTAATTTTCATATTTATTATTTATTCTATTAGGACGTTGAAATATAATAAGAATATCACGTTTTCATTAAAATATCATATTTCACAAATTAATTATATTTATTTTTTAATAATATAAATATAATATATTTTATGTGATAATATTTAAATAAAAATCTCATATACTTTGAGTTGGATATTTTTTATTTTCTTCTATTTATATTTATTAATTTATATATATAGTTTGACATATAATATATAAAATAACTTATATTATAATATATTAAATATAATATTTACAAATAAAATCACATATGTATAAAAAATTTGTTAGAATATACTAAAATTTATAACTTTGTTAATTATATCTTATTATTATCAAATAAGATATTATATATTTAATTCGCGGATCATGGGTGCAAATCTAGTCAATATTGAAAAAAGATCAGATCGAATTTATCCCCTCTACCCGGGTCAAACAAATTTCTTTTTCACTATTTATATATGCATGTTTCGATGAAATAAAATATTTGAGGTATGCACAGTTCAGCTGAAATTCGTTAAATTAATTTAATTTGATCAATTTCATTAAACGCCATGATTTTTCACCGAAGATTCATCTCCAACACACCTCCGCTGTCGCCAGTCGCTCCACCATTTATGCCGACTGCACATGGTATCCCGCTATCTTTTTTTTCTTTAATAATTTTAATTCATTTTTATTATTATTTATGTTTATTTCCTCACCTCTCGTTTTGTTTTTTCTTTTGGGTGATTTTAAACAGAGCCCCTAATTTACTCTTTACAGCCTCTCATTTTTATTGTTTTCTAAATTGGCGATTTTACCCCAGTAACCCTTAAATTTATGCTATATTTTTTCTACTCTCAACCTATTAGTGTTCATATTGTTATACCCGAGATTGAAAGCCAGGAATTGCTAAGTATTACCATCCCTCGAGTCATGAATTACAGAGGACAGACAAAGTGGTAGCTCGAGAAGAACTGGCACTCGAATCAGGAAAAGGAAACCAGCTTGAATGAAGCAAACGAAGGCACACATCAAGGAATTGATAACGAAGATCAAGGGATTGATGATACTTTCCAATGTAATTACTCAATATATAGAAAGTTAGGAAATTGATCCATAGATTGTGCAGCTTCCATATAAACATTCAAGATCAGAATAAAACAAAGAAAGGGCAATAAAATTGCATCTTCTTCAAGAAAATCAAAAGTACTCTTTCAATTTGTCATTACAATTTTCACGAAATAACAATCATCGTCAATGACAAGATTAATTTTCCAAGTTCATTGTAGAAAATATCATTGTTATCCTCGTAATCCTCAAAGATTGTAGCTCAAAGATTATAGCTTTGCCTTTTATTATTAAAAATAGATACAGGAGATTTTAAAATTAAATAATTGCCAACCAAATAATTAAATGGTTGGGTATTGTTAAATATTATTCTTGATGATACAAGAATATAATGACTCAAAAGATTACCGTACATGCTCTTAGGAGTAATGACTAGTTTAATAATTGAGATTGAATGATTGCTTGCGTTTCTGAAGTTGATAGGAGTAGAGTAGCTTAAAGTTCTCCATTAAATTGTTGTACTTATTCGGATTTGTAATGCAACATAAAGAGTATTAATCTGGTTTCACTCTAAGGTTAATGAAAAGCCATAGAAGTCTGCCCAAAGTATTTTTCCCTGGTGTGTGTGCTGTATTATATAAGAATATTTATATAATAATTAAAATTAGGGGATGTAAAGAGTAAATTGAGGGCTGTATTTAGAATTATCCTTTTCTTTTAAGTAAGTTCAGTTTTTAAACTTAAGGGTAATTCTAAACATAATCATAATTTTACTCAACACAACCTTTTATTTTATGTTTACAATTTTACCCTTCTGAAAATTATGCTTTTACATAGCCTCCTCAAAAACAAATCATTCTTTTATATTTTTTTACTCTCATCTTGCCAAAATATCGTCTCTTCAAAAAATTAAATCATTATTTTATACTACTTCCGTCCCGGATCATTAGTCTTGTTTCATTCCGGCACAAATACCAATGCGGGTGAGATAGAGGAAATTAGTATTTTATTAATGAGTGTGTATTAATTTTCCATTTTAGGAAAGCAAGACTAATGTTTGGGACAAACGAAAAAGGAAAACATGACTAATGTTTTGGGACGGAGGGAGTATTATTTACCCTCATTAGCTCCCGTTAATTTTCTTGCTTTGTTAAATGATTTCTATAAAGCCATATTTACGTCAATAAAAAAAGCTTTCAATTTAACCATTACGACACACAAAAATAGAAAATTCATTTTTCTTCTTTCAAACACAATTCTAAAAACCCAAAAATGATTGAAAGATCTTTCTGCACAGTATTGATGGGATAAACACAAATATTGGTAAGATATCATGAATTGTTATTATTATTAAATGAATTGGTATAGATAATGGATTTTAATTTGCTTGTATTGTCGTTGAATGATGGAGCATTGTTTCCTTATTCTCTCCAAGAAAACTTAATTGTTTTATTGCAATAGTTGTTTCTTGCAATTTTTCAGTGAAGAAACAAGAAGAAAAAATTATATGAAAACTCAAATCAGGGTTTAAATATATAGAATGAAGGACACCACTGAATGTTTTATGTACAAGATCTTAGGCTGTAGATTTTTAAAGATTTGGGGGCTGTGTCGGTATATAAGAGAGTTAAGGGAATGAGGCTTTGTAAATAAATATTTTTTTTAACATATGAGCTATAAGGATAGAAAAGTAATATTATATAAAAAATTGATTTTTTAAATGTGAATTGGGCTTATTGAAAAAAATTGTGGTTATTTTTAGAATTACCCTAAACTTAATTTACATGTTTCCATTTATAGCTACTTTTTTTGTATTAAAAAACATAATTTTAATTAATTTCATTTATATGAAAAATAATAAATATTATATAAAGCCGTTTTGCAATTGTATTAATATATATTGAAATATATATATATATATATATATATATATATATATATATAATACTCCCTCCGTCCCACACGAATTGTCCCTCTTTCCTTTTTCGTCCGTCCCACACGAATTGTCCCCTTACCTAAAATAGAAAGTTAATACACACTAACTAATAAAATAATAATTTTATCTATCTCTACCACTTTCCACTACATTGGTTATTGTGCCATGTCCCAAGGGGACAATTCCCTTGGGACAGAGGGAGTAATTTAATAATACTAAAAAATGAATAATAAAATAAATCGAAATGAAATATTCTCTTTTAGAGTTGATGGATAGTGAGAAATTAGAAAATTAATTGAGAAATAGTGTAAAGTTGATTGGAGAATAGTATGTTAGATTAATTTTTAATATATTAATTAATTTTTTAATTATTTATATTTGAACACAATTAAATATTTTAAATAATTAAGTAATACATATTCCTATTTTAAGGGGTCACTAATTTTGAAAGTGACGTGACTTCTTTAATGGGAGAAGTTATTAAGATATACTTATAAATTATTCAGATTTCAGCGTCCACTGCAGTTTTCTTTCATTCAGTCTGAACCATTGATACAGAGGAAAACTACAGAAGACCTGCTGATAATTAAAGTTCTTCAAATCCAGGGGCGAAGGCAGCCCCGGGCTGGGGGGGCTGCCGACCCCCGGCGACGGGAATTTTTTTTTTAGTTATATTTATAAGACTCGATCCAATCGTGATATGGTCGAGCCCTCCGGAACTTGAAGTCTGCCTCCGCCCCTGTTCAAATCCATTCGTAGAAATCAAGCAATGGTTGGAGGTATGTCTCGATCTTATCTCCGCGGCAATACGATTTAAAGTTTAAGTCGTTGAGGTATGTTTTATATTTGGTATCAGAGCATGACTATACTCTCCGTTGCTTTGTTTCTGCGTTTATGGAGAATTATGTTGATGTATTTTATCTCCATTTTCAATTAATGTTTGATTCAGTACCTGTCTCTAATTTTAATTTGGCGTTTATCCTTGAGAAATTTTGTGTTTGGACTGAATCTATCTTTTTTCGTATTGATTGCTGTATTTCGTGAAATTGATTCTTAAATCCTTATCGTCGTATGCATTGCCGACCCGTAGATTGCCTCTGTTAATTATTGAACGTTGTAATTTTTTTTTATTATCCTTATTTCCGTGAGTAGTGCTGATAGATTTTCATATCTTATTTGAGATATCAAAGTTTAGAGATTTGTTTATCAATCTCAATTGTAAAATAACGTGGATTATGATTTGCGAACATATTTCTTATGTGCTGCATCTTTCGAAATCCTATGCAGTGTTATCTTTTGTTTTTTGCGCTCTTACGGGGATTATTGTGGTTTACCCTCGTTACCGTATTTTGACGCTTTTAGGCTTAATTTGTTTTGATTATTTGGATTAATGGCGTGCGCTATTAATTAATATTGAGATTTGTTTTTATTGACACCTGCAATTTTGATCCTGGATTATAGCTTATAAACCCTAAATTTTATGGATCTTACATGCTTTTGGCGGTGTTTAATTAATTTTTTAAATTTATGTGATAAATATGATTTTAATTGAGAAGGGAATAGCCACAACATCCTTAATAAATTAAAATTATGTATTCAATTTTATAATATTAGGTAATAACATTAAATTGTGATTAATCATGTTGAATGTGATAAATTTTATTTCACAGGAACTTTTATTACATTTTTATTGATTAATTAGGACATACTATTAAATCATTTCTCTAATTTATCCACAGGGACTAGAAAATGAAATTTGATTTAATAGTTTTTCATAAAGTTTGTTTTTAAATCATATTGAATTAAAACTTTAGCCCACAAGCAAGGTTTATGTCTCTGATTTATGATTGACATGTTTTACATTTGGTGTAACATGTTATGTGGAATTATATGCTTCAAATTTATTAATAAGAGTATTTTTTTTGCAGTACGTATTAATTTTTTTGATATGAAATTTGATGTTCCCGAGTTCAATGGGGAAAATTATAAGATTTGGAAGGAGAGAATTTTTCTTCATTTGGGTTGGCTGGACATTGATTATGCTATCGGGAAAGATAAACATGTTGCTATTACTGAAAACAACACCCCTGATGAAGAAGATCTTTATAAAAAATGAGAGCGATCTAATCGGCTCTGCATAATGTTCATAAATACATGAATATCAGTTTGGATTCGGGGTTCCATCGAGTAGTATGATAATGTCCAGAAGTTGTTGAAGGCTATTGATGAGCAATTTGTGTCATCTGATAAAGCCTTGGCTAGCACCCTGATAATTCACTTTTATTTCTTAAAGCAAAATGGAGTTAGGGGTGTGCTTAAGCATATCATGCGCATGCGGGATATAGCTGCTCAGCTGAAAGTGTTGGAAGTTGAGATGTCAGATTCTTTCTTGGTTCAGTTTATACTGAATACTTTGCCTCCTCAGTATGCTACTTCTAAGATCTCCTACAACACACATAAGGATAAATGGTTAATTAATGAATTAATGACCATGTGTGTTCAGAAGGAGGGACGTTTGGCTTTGGAAAAGGGTGAGAAAGTGAATCTGGCTACTGCACCACAAAAGAAAAGACATTTTCAGGCCAAAGAAAAGGGAAATGATAAAATTCCTCCCCATAAAGACATTCAGAAGGATATTAAGTGTTTCTTTTGCCATAAGAAAGGGCATCAAAAGAAAAACTGTCTTAAGTTCATGAAGTGGCCTGAAAAGAAAGGTACTTAATTTCCCTTTGTTTGTTATAAATCTAACATGATTGATGTTAATCATAACACATGGTGGATTGATTCTGGTTCTTCAATTCATGTTACCAACTCCGTGCAGGGATCGCAAAACCTGCGGAAACTAGTGGGAAGTGAGTAAAACATCTATTCAGGAAACAAGATGCCCTCACATGTGGAAGCAGTGAGGACTTGCAAGCTGGTTTTAAGTAGTGGTTTCATTTCGTTTTTGGAAAAGATATTTTATATTCCTAATTTTGCTAGAAATTTAATTTCAGTTTCTAGACTGGTATCTTTTGGATATTGTTTTAACTTTTCAGACTCTTGTTTAAGTTTATCACATAGATCTGATGTTATTGGTTATGGTACCTTGTCTGATGGTCTTTTTTGCTTGGATTTACAAAATGATAACAATTACACTGCTATGCATGCTCAAAAAAGCTGTTATTACAAAAAGATGTGTTATGAATGAAAATTCCTCAAAATTATGGCATCAGAGATTAGGTCATATCTCTATTGAAAGAATTAAGAGATTAATAAATGATGGAGTACTTACTACTCTAGATTTCTCCAATTTTGAGACTTGTTTAGGCTGCATTAAGGGTAAGCAGACTAACAAGTCAAAAAAAGGTGCCAAGAAGAGTTCTGAAATATTGGAAATAACTCACACATACATAATTAGTTTTAATATGGATACATACAGTGATAAATACTTTATCACCTTTATTGATGATTACTCACACTATATGTATCTATACATACTCAACAACAAGTATGAAGGACTTGATACTTTTAAAGTTTTTAAAGCCGAGGTAGAGAAACTATGCGGAAAACAAATTAAGATTGTGAGATCAGATAGAGGTAGAGAGTACTATGGTAGATTCACTGAAAATGGACAAGCACCTGGTCCGTTTGCAAAGTTTCTTCAGGAAAATGAGATTGTGGTGTTGGAATTGTATACTAAAAGCATTTATGATTAAGTGTGTTCGTTTGATACACTGGTCTTCATAAATGTGTTACATCAACATAGTCGCTATCTGATATAACAAACATACCATAAGAACTATAATATCCTATTATCTCGCCTATAGGGATGATCATTTGATGTGTAGGAGATCAAAAGGATCATATGAATCGTTTGACCTAGCGAGGTATAAACAGTATCACGGCTGAGACAGTCCCTGGATAGGCTGTCGGTTTAGGCTACGGTACATTAGGTCATAAGTGAGCTTATCCTAGCTACTTGATGTGTCGGTACATCTTTATATATTGATGGGATCAACAGTGAGATGTGCCATTCTAATTCACATATGAATGAGCCAGATCTCTAGATACTTGTTATGATCTTAAACCTAATGAAAGGTTAAGGGGCATACATAAGTTGACACACTTTGACTTGCTATGGTGGCGAGTCTTTCGTGTACTCTTATACCTGCATCTTGGGTGTGGTGGTTTGTGTGTGGTCTGCTTAGGCCGGACATGTAGGTAATCATATCCGTGTTAGGATGGAGATATTCCCTTAGGAGCTCACAAGGTTCATTATGCTAAACCCTGCAGGTTGAATTATTTAATTCAGGCATAAGTGAAAAGGAGTGAGCGGTACTACTCAGGAAATAAGAGATTCATTAATTATGACTAATAGTCATAAGCCAAATTAATTAAAGAATGACTAGAACCTTAAATATGTGGGTCATTAAACTTTAAAGCAACCCGTTCTAAATTACGCGATAATAAAAGGGTGAGTCAGGATTGTTACCGTGGGGAATGTCAAAATAATATTTTACTAATTAATTATGTTCTGGGTTGGACGGAATTAATTAATAAAAAGGGCCCACTTTATTATTTGCATTTGGTCCCTGGTCTGGCCCACAAACTGCTTGAGCCCATTAGGGTTAGGGTTTTGCGAACCCTAACACTATATAAGTCTTTCTCTCTTCAGATCTAATACATTATTACACAAAACAAGTGAGGGAGAGATTGGCAGCTACACCAATTCAAGGGAGAGCGATCAACTTCTTTGAGGATTGGTGGAACTCGGTAGCATAACCTCACCAGATTTCCGAGGAGCAAGAGAACAAATCAGAAGATTAGATCTGTTGGAACACGATAGCTTTGATCGATCCAACATCCAGATCTACTTCATCGTCGTTATCTTCGATCTAGATCTATAGATCAGTCGCTGGAGTTCAGGTGTTCCGTAGATCCATCATCTGCAATGAAATATTAGGTGCATGCATAGGGTTCGCCTGATGTATTCAATCTGATTTGTTTTTTATACCTTAAGAACGATCCAAACGACTAAAGAAATAAATGACAACTCACGTTGTCTATTGTAGACTCAAGTCCTACAATTGGTATTAGAGCCAGATTTGGATTTTTAGGTTCTGTCTTAAAGGAATATTTAAATAAGCAAATTAATTAATATTTGCTTTTGAGATGAAATTAAACACCCGTTTAGACATGAGGGTCAAAATTTTGCTTATTATATACCAGTGGGATCGTTTCGAGAAAACATAAGTAACCGGGAAATCACAATTTATAAAAGAAGGACGAGTGCAACGAAGGATTAATTGGAATATTAATAGTTGTGTTTAAATTCACAACTTACACTCGGGAGGTTCATTTCTTAAACCGAGATAGGGAATGCTTGGAATTTAAATATGGAAGAATACGAAATGATCGGTATAATTTTCTGAGACCTGAGTAGTGTTTAATTAATTATTGAATTTTGGAAAATTGGACGATATTTTTATCTCCGAAATTTTAGAAAATTATATGAACAAGATGGGCTCTTTAAATGGAGCATTTTCTTATAATTACAAGTTATTGTAAACCCGAGAAATTAAATTTACGGAGGGATACACGAATTGAGGTGGGGAGAGATTTCTTCATTTTGAAGAATTTCCCACGTAAACAAATTGAGTGGACAAATGCAATTGGATTTTTGGGGTGGTGGAAATGTGTTGTGAAGTGTGTAATTAAACAAATGAATTGTGAGGGAATTATCGTCATTTTCACTTCCCGTTTTCCATTTTTGTAAACACCACCACACCGCCGTACACACCACCATGCAGCCCCATCTTCTTTCTTCATCTCCGGTCACCGTAGACCACCACCAGCCGTGCCACCACCACCAATCGATAGCTTGTCATCCAAGGAGTGCGAGGAGTAACTGTACACCATGTATCGTCGTGTATCGAAGGAGATACAAGCCGAGAAAGGTAGGCCACGGACTCCGATAAATATTTCGATAATAATTCGGAACTCTTGTGAAACGATGTTGAATCGCACCTTAGTTTATGTATTTGTGTTCACCGTGTCGTAGGGAGTCCGTGAGTGTGGAGAAATGAGTGCTAAGGAATGAGTTCGGGGACGCCTAAAACGTAGGGAACCGTTGTTGTTTTCTTCTTCGGTGAGAGCTCCACCACCTCATTTTACAATCAAATTCTTGCGTGCTTTTGGAAGTTTGAAGCATGTGTTCATGTTCCTTATGAGTCTAGGATCATTGTGGTATGTTTATTTGGTGTTGGTTGTGCCCGGAATGCAAGAAAACCCGAGTTGCAGGTTGCGGCGTCGAATGAGTCGGAGAAGATGACTCATGTTGATGACTCATGTCGATCGACACAACAGCTCAAGAGTGGAATTTTGTGTTTTCTTGATCCGTTTTGATTCGATTCAAATTATTCTTGATTTATAGGTTTAATACGTGATATGAGAAGCATGTGGAACGTGAATGAATGCTGGTTTAGAAGATCGAGAGTCGGATTGAATTTATTCGATTAAGGCAAGAGTTGAAACATGATTAAGTGTTTAAATTTTCAAGGGTGAAATGAAAGCATGTGATTGATTGACAGTTGTCAGTTAGATGTCAGTCATAGATCGTGATTCCGTCTAGTAGTATCAGCTAATGTTGGTCCCTGAGATCAGAGTCGTCGTGGTAACAATAAGATATACACACGAAGTGCAGCGGAATAAAAATTAGCGTTTACTTGTAAATGAGTTATTCTTGACTTGTGGTTATTGATTCAAGTTTGCTTAAGTTACTTCTTGCAGTTATATTCTTGCAACTCCGTTGCTAGGTTAAGTTGTCGTAGCTCAAAAGTAATAGAACAATAATCAACAAGAGAACACAAGGTTTATAGTGGTTCGATCAAATGATCTACGTCCACTCCTTAGCCGAATCGCTAAGAGTTTCACTAAGAAAGTATACGGTGTACAAAGAGTTGCCTTTCCTGTAAAGAAAGCAGCCGACGTCTGGTCTGTCTGCTCCACGGCTATCTTTCGATACTTCAAACCTTTCAGGTGTGGCTCCAGCTGAGTCAAGGGCGCACCTTCGTAAAACTCGCTTTTACCACCTAAGGAAGATTTTAAAGTTCCTTCTGAACTATCCTTTGTTCTCGGCTTCAGTGCCCGTTCTAATCAATTTCCTTTCGAGAAACTGACTGCTGGATACTTTCTATAACAAAAGTGATCCTTATTATTGAAGATTCTTGAATCCCTTCAAGAATTTCTCAGATGAGTGTCAGATGTGTGGTGGAACACTCAAGA
Source organism: Plectranthus barbatus (assembly GCA_026898455.1). Lineage (NCBI taxonomy): Eukaryota > Viridiplantae > Streptophyta > Magnoliopsida > Lamiales > Lamiaceae > Plectranthus > Plectranthus barbatus. The sequence goes on from JAPKLW010000298.1 coordinate 192,341, forward strand.
CGTTGAAGGCTTTTCGATATCTCGGTATTATGCCTTTCAACTGAGCTGCTCTCAGGGCTTATGTCTCTATTTGGAAACTTTTGTACGTGTGTTTGTGTTAGAGAGTGTGCAGCTTCTGCATCTTCCTTTGACTTCCCTTTTATAGTTGTTTTTCTCGAAGATGAGTCGTCAGATCCGTTTAGACACAACGAATCTTTCCTCTTAAATGCAGGTAGCTTTTTACCAACTTTTTTGTCTCCGTACAGGCTTTTCCGTCCTACTTCTGATAGGTCTAATCTTCGCGTGTTGGTCAGAATAGCGGTGTAGCAGTTGTTGAGTTTTGCTTTGCTGTACCCTTACTGGAACGGGATGCTGGATATCTTTCAGCATACTCCTGGACTTGATGCGCAACAAATGCTCTTCTGCTTCTCTGGCTTTGGATTGCTAACATCTTTAGCAGTTGGTGACGTGTTATCAGATGCTGACTCCTCAGCATTCTGCTATCACTAGTTTTCTTCTTCTTTCTTGTTTTTCTAATGTCTGCTGAGATTCTTCCAAGCAGCCTGTTCTATTACAACTCGATTTTTACCCTATACAGGACATTACATAAGTTGCTAAGCTATGCTAAGGTTCAGCAATGATCGACCTTCTTCCAAGGTTTGATCCAACAAAACCTTTTACATTGTGCTCCTAAGGGTAATTCAGGAATATTTTCCCAACAATTTCCCCCTTTTTGGTGCGATCAAAGCTTACTTAGGATTGCTGAGACTTAGTATTGAAAAATTCTGAGTTACAAGGAAATTTCTAGACAAACTATCTCAGAATCTTACTTGCTTTAAGTCCTTAACGAGGAAGAAATAATTATAATTAAATCACTCAGCAAGCTTTCAAACATTCTTGGCTTGTCTTCCAGATTCTGATTCGTTGAATACACAGAGAGTGTATTTCAACTATTGTACGCACTCGGAAAATCAGAATTTAGACAATAAGATTTTGTCATGATTCTGATGATTTCATATATGATATTGCAATTACAAGTTTGGTGAAATCAGTTCAGAATCATGCAAAAAAAAAAATGTATAAGATCATGGCAGATAGGAGTAACCTTAGTTCTGTGCGTCTGTTGGAGGTTTTGGCTTCTCAAGGGATTCCACCTTCCTTGTTGTCATGGCTAAGAGTTTCTCCATTTGCTCGATGCGAGCTCGTTGTTCTGCTTTCTATTGTTCTTCTAACTTCATTCTTCGTTCCATCATTGTTCGTTCAAACTCTTTTTCTTTTTTCAGCAACTCATCTTTCTCTGCTTTTACCCTTGCTTGTTCATCAATCTTTCTTTCTTCCCCCTCTTTTAGCGCATCCAAAACAGAGGTGGTGAAAGACTTGTGGGCAGCAAGATCGACGCTGAGAGTTACCACATTTGTTTGCACCGTAGAGACAGTTTCTTCCCAATGTGTGATCTTGTCAGTAACTTGACCAACCTTTTGCTGAACCTCAGAGACAGAGGTTTTAACTTCAGAGATTGCTCCTCGTACATCAGTAACCTCTCTTCGAACTTCTTCATTGAATCTGGCTTGCTGGATGTCGCGTTGATGTAGTGCGTTGTGGAGTATGTTGACAAGAGATTGAAAACTTACTTGCACTGGTTCAGCGGCAATAGGAGCGTCGGAAATGACCATTTCATTACATGTTGCTCTGGTGGTAAGTTCATCGACTTGTCTTCCCACTGTTATGATTGCATATTCTGGGACAGTGACTTCAATCGATTGGGTGGTAGCTTCAGCAACCACATGGGTATCAACTTCCATTGAGTCACTCACTACATTTTGATCATGATTTGAGGCAGAACCTTGAGCCTCAGAGGCTTGAAGTAAGGCAGCAGCTCGAGTATAGTCTTTCTGAAAATTGATCATTTTGAGATGATCCTGTCGCTTAGCCTCTTCTTCCTTTGCTTGTTCAAGCGCGGCTAATTCTAGGCTCCTAATTCGCAATTTCTCCTCATAAGCAGCCTTTCTTTTCTGATACGCATCCATTGCAGCCTTTTGTCATTTGGTTAGTTGTATATGTGCTAGAGATTTCTGATCTGGCGCAAACTGAGATCGTGGCAATGACAAAGATGCAGAGTATTTTCGGTGGGCACGGATGGCCTGTAGTCTTGCAATCACTTGTTGATCTGTAAACTGTTTCGTGCAAGAGGGTTGATCCATCCATTCGTTGGCCCATAATTCTTCGGAACGCCAGAAATTTAGACCTTGCCTTGCAATAGTAATCATCCGTTCTTCAAGACAGAGTTCATGCATAATGTAATCATATGTTTTCCATCATCGGAATTGTTTACCAAGCACCTTGCCTTCTTCTGTTCCTTCATCAATTTCAACATAGAAGACCCCGACAATGTCCCTACTGACTTCTTGATCTACAAATGCTAGGATTTCATCACTCTAATCTTGGAGATCGGCATTCGAATCATCGTCAAGTGAGATAGATGCGCACCACTGAGCTACCCTTCTAGAGGGGTGATTCTAAATGCAGCCATATTTTTTCTAAACGTAGCCACTTTAAAAAAATAAGAATTTAAATTATAATATAATTTTACAATATTACCCTTGTAGCTCCCATTTAAAATTTAAATTAATATAATTAAAATTAACTTAAACTTGCACCCTCATCTTCATTTACAGGCTGCGGCCCCATCTTTATTTTCTGGAAATAAAAATAAAAAATAATGCTTAATTTTGTAAGCAAATATTCAAAATAAATACTGGTGAATCCCGCTGACTCGTTGAAGCAGCCTCTCTGCCATTCTCGATTTCATCCTGGACGTCCTCCAAAACTTCCATAAGTTCAGGCTCTAACTCCGACTACTTCTCCCTCATAGCCTCTGTCTCCCTGATCGAAGCTCCGTTCCCCATCTCAGCCGCTTCTGATGGCATCACCATCGCTTTCTGCTGCTGGGATGCCAAGCACAGCAACTTTGCTGCCTTCATCATTCCTCCATCCTGCCTTCAGCACCTGCAATGGCGTCCACTGCACCGCTGCCTCTACAGCCAATCACTTTCCCTGCTGCGACCTCTCTGTTCCGCCAAGGGCGTCCGCCTTCTGTATCCGCTTCTCTTGCCTTCACCGCTAGTACACGCTATCTGGCTCTTGTGCCATAACCGCATCGGCTTGCAAGTAGGCCCGATTGAAGCTCCGTTCCCTCATTTTTTATTTTTATTTCCAGAAAATGAAGAGAGGACTGCAAATGAAGATAGGGGTTGTAGGTTTAAGTTAATTTTAATTATTTCAATTTAAACTTTAAATGGGGCTACAAGGGTAATATTGTAAAATTATATCATAATTTAAATTCTTATTTTTTAAAGTGACCGCGTTTAGAAAAAATGTTGCTGCATTTAGACCATGAAATGGGATCCTCAGTTGTTCGTTTTTCAAGGTGGGGAATTGTCTTAGGGTCTTGGCATCAAATACCTCATAAGATTCCCCCTCTGAATCAGATTCTGATGAGCAGGTGGATTCATCCAGAAATCCAGCAGAGGAGACTTCTTGCTCTATCTTATCATTTGCATGATCCTCAATATCTGCAGCGGCTGTTGTCTCCTCAGCAACATGGACTTCTTCAGCAATGTCCAACATAGTTACTTCAGCTACAGTAGACTCTTCAACAACTATATGAGTCATGGCTTTAGAAGGTGGTTCTTTTCCGGATTCAACAATCTTCTCCTCAGTAGCTGATTCTCTTCCAGATTCAGCATTCTTCTCCTCAACAGCTGACTCTCTTTCAAATTCAGCATTCTTCTCCTCAGCAGCTGATTCTTTAGCAGACATGTTGATATCTATAAGTTCTGTTGTGGTTCCGGACGACCCTATATCCTTATCTTTGGGAGATATAACATCTGTTGCTTTGTGCGGTTCGTCCATCCTTGAACTATTGCCTTTATGAGATTCGTTGGTTGCTTCACGAATCTATACTTGTTTGCCCTTGGATTGTTCCTTGGCATTGAAGGCTCCAGAGTGGATCATCGTGATTAGCTCCGCGTCAGTCATCCGATCTTCTTCTTCTGTTATTTTGGTAGATTGGGTGACTTCCACAAGGATTTCCACTTCTTTTCCCTTCTGAGTAGGTTCTGCTGTTGTGTTTCCTTTCTTTGCTGTTCTGCTCAATTCGTCAGCAGCTTCCTCGTTTGATGTCGAACTAACCATCTTCTTTTGAGCCTCCCGCTCATCGTGAGATCGCTTGATTTGTTCGAAGTTCAAATCCCTACCTTCAAACGTGATTCTTTCAATCTCCTTTCTATATGCTTTTATTTCCTGTGCCTTCTTTTCATCGTTCCGTTTCCTCTTAATTTCACGAATGCCTTTGACACGTTCCTCAAAGCTTTTAGAGGACAAGGGTGGGTCAATCTTCTTTTCGGTAGTAGCAGCTTGATCAGCAGTTGCTTTCTTTTTGGCATCATTGAGTTCCTGAAGTTCAGCAGTTTTGAACAGTCGTTGACGAGTAGATCTCCTCTTTTCTGTTGGCACAACTTTTGTTTGTTGTTCAGATGAAATTGGAAGGGCAAGTTGACCAAGTACAAGCGGTGGCTGTTCCGCTGCTTTCTTCTCCATAATCTCTTCTATCCTTTCGGTAGGTATATCACCGAGGGTTACAATATCATCGAGTTGCTGAAAGCATTGTTCTGTTTCAACATTCTTAGTCAATACCGCTATTTCTTCAGCAGTGACAGGTGATGCCGCCTGCAGCACCTGATGTCCTAGTGAGCTTTCGTCGACTTCCTCGTCTGAGGTGGGTTTATCCTTATCGACATTGGACTTGCCAGTCAATTTCTTTGGTTTCTTAAAGTCAAGAGGGTTGGCTTCCTTCCTTGTTGCTGGAATGAAATCAGTGGGAAGGAGCTTCACACCTTGATCAATCTTCGTGGGGTGCATGACTAACTCCAGAAACTTGCTTATTTTCAACCCAAAGTTAACATTTGATGAGAATGTTCCATCGACGGACATGTGATCATTCTTCTTGGCATGCTCTGCCCATCATTCGAAGAAAAATTCTGCCCAATTGCCCTTTACTCTGTCTGTGAGAGCCATCATGACAACGTACTTTTTGGCAGATAACTCAGAGTATGATCCAGCATCACATTGAAACATCTTGATGACCAATTCAGCAAGAGTTTTAAACTCATCTTTTAGGGCGTTAATGGGGGTGGCCGCCTTGAAGGTGATTGGCTGTCCTTTCCTATCGTTCAATTGGCCAGGTTTCTTCCACAAATTCCAACGTCGTTCCATCTCATCATAATCTGCTACTTTGTATTGAGATATATGTTCCCCCTCATTTCGAAGACCAAAAGTCTTAGCAAGTACATTGGCATTTACTTTGATTTGGTTCTATAAACACAAGTTTTGAACGATTTTCCATCCTTACTCAATACTGCTCTGGCATAGAATTCAGATACCATATGCGGATGAAAATGTACAGGTTCAGCGGATAAGTATTGAATTACCTGTTCGCTATCAAGGATATCCATTATCCAATCCGGGATATGTTCTGCAGCAAGACGCATGTACAGTATGCGATCTTTAAAGATTTGAGCTAATCGCCTTTGCTCTTTTGTGTGGCCGCTCTGTGTTTTCTTCCGAGCCATCATAACTAGTTGACCATATGATATTGAATCGTCAACATCTTCCTTCTTTAGAATGCCTGTAAAACCTGGTGCATGTCGCGCATGCAGGGGTTCTTCAGAATTTGGTGGAAAATTGAAGATACGGGGTTCACTGGACTCGGATTGATGTTTATGGGAAGTGGGTTTCTGGGATGATGAGGCTTTGGGATTGGACGCCATGTCTTTGAGAATGAATTTGGAGTAATCTTGAAGAAGTCGGAGATTTTGATTTTGGGAATTCTGCTCTGAATTTTGAAGGAAATAGAATGAACAGTAATCAGAGCGCAATAGGGTGCAACATGGTTAAACTTTTGATTGTGAGATCTAACGTTTGAGATAAATTCTGAAAGGGGTTAGATCTACGATTCATAAAGAACGCGTCTTTCCATATAGTTTCCCATGCTTCAAGAAATACTCAAGTGTTTCTTACGTGGTGTCTCCTCAGTTGATGCTGCCGTTTGCGTTCATTAATTACACCTTATCGGGTCCCATCAAGTTTGAATTTTGAGCTATCCCGCCTCGATTTCGGATATGTGGTTGCTTTTGATCTAGCAGCCGTCCAAGGATGCTGATGGATAGTAGTAAATCTCAGCACCCAAATGCACAAAATGATTTGCTAACCTTGTACGAGATTCGTCAGCATCTTTCGAAGTTCTCTGAGTCTCTGAGGACTTTGTTCGAAAACTGTAATGATGATGAGATCCTCGATCCTTTCAATGCTTCCCACTTAACATTGCTGAAATGATTTGACTCTCCATGCATACACGTCGATTCCTTTACTCGCGACGTTTCGTATTCCAAGAGACGAATCATTGTGATCTTCAGATAGATTTTTCTCTTTCCTCGCGTCATAATTTGCAAATCCTCTATAAATGCCTCCGCTCGAGATTATCCAAACATCACAACTTCCATTCTCACTTGACTCGTATTTTCAACCTTCCTTTCTTTAAGAGATTCAAGTTCCCTTCTTCACGTATGGATTCTCCTCCAAGAACCTTAGATATCAGGCATAACCTGATTTTGGATGAGCCGGGTCTGGATAGATATTATCTGGATGATTGCGATGTGGAAGTGAAGATCATGTTTGCGTTGCAGTGGGGGGGGGGGGTCTTTCTCAATTTGCATGTGCCACTCCTCATCGTTTTCAGGAGGAAGTGTTGAGGGAGTTCCTTGGTGATTGCCATGTTGAGCCGGGTGCAATTTACGGGGTGTTCCATGGAAAGCTTGTCCGTTGGACCCCTGACACTTTTGCAGTGGATTTTGGGCTTCCTCGAGGTCCTTTGTCTGTGGAGGACTATCTTGCAGAGGAGGTGGCGCCAGAATAGGTGGCATGGGAGAAATGGCGTCATTCTCATCGTTTTGAGTTTAGCCCTGACATTCCAGCCGTTGGTCTCCAGACTTCATAATGGGTGATGTTCCGCATTGCCCATAGTATTCTGCTTGGAGAAGAGCCTTATGACCTCTGTTTCTCAAGGACTGTTTGGCAGGTGATGATGGCTATGGATGATGCTGCTTCTGTGGTCTGGGCCGGATTCTTTTTCAAGAATATCTGGGAAAGCATCAAGCTTCATCCGTTTGTGCCACTGCGGAATGGAATGCAGCTGAGCTGGTTGATGGAGAAGTATTTTCCGTAAATTGCTGACGGTCCATCCAACCTTCAAGGAGCTGATTTCTATCCTTATAAGCCAGTGTCCCCCTTCTGAAAACATAAATAATCCTGTAGTAGATCTGTGTTTTCCTTTTGAATGATGTTGTAATGTCCCTTCCTTTTTGAAGATGTAATGTAGTTCCTCCTTTTGTAATGCATGTCTATTTTCAGTGAAGAATAGTTGTGTAACACAATGATCTTTGCCATATCTTCATGACATAAGATAGGTTTTATCTTCATGTTTCATGATCTGCTGAGCAGATACAATTTATCTGCTGATTGTTTAGAGGAGTGTTTTCGATATTTGTCATTATCTTAGCAAACTTCATTTAGCAGAGACTTCCACATCATTCTAAAGATAATAAAAAGAAATCCACGAAGACCAGAAAAAATGAGGACAACATCTCATTCATCAACAACAGCATCTAACTCCATCATGCCCAATTTGATATATAATTCTTTGAATCTTGATTCTGCTAGAGGTTTAGTAAAGATGTCTGCTATTTGATCCTCCGTGCATATATGCTGAATATCAATATTCTTCTTTTCTTGATGATCACAAATAAAATGATGTCGGATATCAATGTGTTTGGTTCTGGAGTGATGTACTGGATTCTTTGTGATGCACATAGCACTGTTGTTATCACAGAAGATTGGTACACATTCAGGAGAAATATCATAATCCTGAAGTTGTTGTCGAATCTACAGAATTTGCTGACAACAACTAGTAGCCGCGACATACTCTGCTTCGGTGGTTGATGTTGCTACCGAGTGCTGCTTTTTGCTGAACCAACTAATCAATTTGTGTCCAAGGAATTGACATGTTCCGCTGGTGCTTTTTCTGTCAATCTTGCATCCTCCAAAATCAGAATCCGAATAACCACTCAGAGTTAGACTGTTGGCTTTTGGATACCAAATTCCTAGGCCTTCTGTGCACTTCAAATATCTGATAATTCGCCTTGCTGTATCTAGGTGCGTTTTGTTTGGTTGAGATTGATACCTAGCACATAGTCCCACAGCATATGATATATCGGGTCTGCTGGCTGTAAGATATAGCAGAGATCCAATGATCCCTCGATATAAGCTAGGATTCATGGCTTCTCCTTCTTTCTCGAGATCCGCTATGCACGCGTTGCTGATGGGAATCCTCAGCCTCTTGGTTTTCTCTGGACAATACTTAGCAATCAGATCCCGCGTGTATTTTCTTTGGTGAATGAAAACTCCTTCATCAGATTGTTGAACTTGAAGTCCAAGAAAGTAGGACATCTTTCCCATCATACTCATTTGAAAGTTGCTCATCATCAGCTTGGAAAATTTGTCACAGAGATCTTGATTCTTTGAGCCAAAAATGATATCATCAACGTAGATTTGTACAAGTAGGATGCTTCCTTTATCTTTAATACGGAATAGTGTTAGATCAATCCTTCCCTTTTTGAAATCGTTGTCAAGCAGAAACTTAGATAGAGTTCCATACCATGCTCGTGGTGCTTGCTTTAATCCATACAAGGCTTTTCTCAGCTTATAGACTTGGTTTCCATTCTCAAACCCTGGGGGTTGCTCGACATAGACCTCTTCTTTGAGTTCGCCATTGAGGAATGCGCTTTTGACGTCCATTTGCATGACCGAGAATTCATGGTGTGCAGCATAAGCAAAGAATAACCTGATTGCTTCCAGTCTGGCTACTGGTGCAAATGTCTCATCATTGTCAATACGTTCACACTGTTTGTATCCTTTGGCTACAAGACGTGCTTTATTCCTTACCACCACGCCTGATTCGTTCTTCTTATTCTTGAATACCCATTTGGTGCCTATAACATTCTGATGTTCTGGTCTATCTACCAGATCCCATACATGATTGCGAGAGAATTCAACAAGCTCCTCTTGCATAGCGTTTACCCAGTCTGGATCGCGTAAAGCATCCTCAACTTTAGTTGGCTCCTCATTTGATAGGTAGCAAGAATACATTGCGGACCCTTGTCTTGTAAGAACAAGATCATTAATATCTCCAAGAACATCTTCTAGAGAATGGGCACGCAGCCATGCCGGTCTGATTGGTTCTTCAGCATTTTCTTCTCCGTCTCGATTATCAGAATGCTCTACCTCGTTCGCTTGATCTTCAGCATCTGGAGTGTTGATGATTTGTTCTTCCGTGGCAGATGTTCCTTCAGCAACTGGAGCTTCTGCTATAGGAACATCATGATCTGGACCTTCTTCTTCAACAGGTATGTCAGCAGTTGGTAACTCATCATCTCTTGTGCAAGGTCTTCAGCAGTATTTACTCCTTCAGCAGTGGTAGGAGAATTGGAAGTCTCCTCATCTGAATCATCTAGTAGAGTAAAGATATCCTTTTGAGGATTGGCCTCAGCATGATCATTGGCATCATTGGCCTGGTCAGCGGTTTGATCACCGGCTGAGCTCGTCTGAAGTGGATCACAATCATTCATAGACTTAGTCGGGTCAATTCGTAAGTTCTTGAAAGAATTCAGAATTGATTGACCATTGACATCATCAGTCTCATGATTGATATCCTTCGTCCTTTTACAGCTCTGCGCACTAAAGTAGATTCATAAAAAATAACATTGCATGTTATTTCCACAATTCCGGTTGTCTTATTTAACACTCTGTAACCTTTGTGAGTGGGGTGACCATATCCAAGAAGTACACCCTCATCTGACTTAGGTGAGAAAGTGTTAAGTTTTGACTTTCCATTATTATGAATATAACATGTCGCACCAAAAGCACGTAGATAATCTAAATTAGGCTTACGACCGATGTATACTTCGTAGGGAGTCTTGTTGAATCGTTCGTTAATGGAACTTCTGTTCTGCATATAACAGGCTGTCATCACCGCTTCTCCCCAATACTTAGCAGGTAGATCAGCATCGGCACGCATAGATCACACCGCTTCTTTCAGCGTCCGATTCCTCCTCTCTGCTAGACCATTCTGCTGAGGTGTCCTAGCAGTGGACCTCTCATGATTTATACCAGCTTCCGCTCAGAAATCCATGAGGATTCCATTGCAAAATTCGGTTCCATTGTCAGATCGGATCCTCTTCACAGTAACCTGTTTACTGTTTTGCTCCTTGAGAATTAACTCGGGTAGAATGATCTTAACTTCATCTTTGGCTTTAAGCTGACGAACCCATGTGTACCTGGAATAGTCATCAACTACCACAAGAGTATATATCTTTCTACTTACAGAGGGTGGAGTGACTGGTCCAAATAGGTCCATGTGCAATAATTCAAGAATCCTGCTTGAGGTATTCTTCTCTGGATTGGAATGAAACGAAGCTTTGGTCTGCTTCCCTTGTTGACAGGCTTTGCATACGCCTTCCTTACGAAATGTGATGTCATCAGGTAGACCTGCGACAAGCTCATTTCTGGCAATATGGTTAATGTTTTTGAAATTCAAATGATTTAACCTTTTGTGCCATAGCCATGTGGTTTCTTCTTTGCTCGGTACTAGAAAGCATGAATGTTGTTGGCCACTTTGCCAATCGACACATAAAGACCACCTTTCCGAATTCCTCGAAGTTTCACTTCTCCTGTAATATTGTCAGCTATAGAACAACCTGAATGAATAAAAGATACTGTGTACCCGTTTTCGCATAGTTGACTTATGCTTAGCAAATTATGCTTGAGGTTGGATACGAGAGCAACATTGACAATCCTTAGTCCATTGCGCTCTATACATCCTCTGCCAAGTACTCTGCCTTTACTGTTATCTCCGAACACGACAGATGGACCATATGATTTCTGAATGTCTGAGAATAATTCTTCGTCTCCCGTCATGTGCGCCGAACAACCACTGTCTAGGATCCACTCATTTGACATGCCTGATGTCTTCGCACTTGAATCCTGATCCTCTTGATTGTTGACTGCTAGGGCCGATTCGGAAGGTTGCTCAACATTAGCGGACGATTCATCATTCTCAACGATTCTTGCCATGAAGACCATTAGGGCTTCTTCTTCCTCATCAGTGGGATAATATTCTTCTTCATTGTCAGGAATATCCGGAACCTCTATTCGCGTCAGCAACGCCTTGGTCACAGCTCGAACTGCTCGCCTTTCGAATCTTTGCCGCAACCGTTCTCTTTCTTCAGGACTTACTTTTGGACAATCATGCTTCAAGTGATCAGGAGATTTGCATTCAAAGCATGTCCTTATCCTTTTCTCAGTGGGATGCTGTATAGAGGTTGCCTTAGCATCCTTATCTGCCTTTGCTTCCAAGATCATTTTTTGTATCTTCTTCATCTGTTCTTCCAACTCGTCTATCTTTTGATTTTCACCGCTTGAGTTAGAAGTTGATGGAGTCTCATTCGTTGGCGTTGTTGGTGTTGATCTCTCCTGATTATAAAATGGTTTCCTGGGAGATTTCTATTTATTTGCGTCCTTTTTGACAAAGTATGCTATGTCTTCTTGAGTTCCAGCACTCGTTGCACTTGGATGTGCTATAGCAGCTTCATTCTTATTCGACTGCTGAATGATGAATTCATGTGCCTTTTATTGAGAGAACACTTCAGCGGTAGACATGTTGCTCAAATCCTTTTCACTTAAGCTCGTCATTTTGACAAACCAATCACTTCTGGGATAGAGCTTGGATATTATTTTGTTGTTCATTTCTCCTTTGTCATATATCTTCCTGACATTTTTGAGTTCTACTATGATGGTGTTGAATCTTTCTTCCATTTGCTGAATGGTTTCACCAGGAACCATGGCGAAGGATTCGTACTTGTCCACAGCGACTTGTAGCTTGTTCTGCTTCATTTGTTCTGTCTCCTGAGAAACTTCACAGACGTACTCCCACATTTCTTTTGCTGTGTTGTAGTCTAGAGCTTTGTCAGACATCAGAGGAGGTAGACAATCCATGATTAGTTTCATGGCGATAAACTCCAGCTGGCCTCTCTTCTTGTCTTCGAGAGTTCATTCCTCGTAGGGTTTCTTCACCATCTCAGGTCTGGGTTGACCACCAACGGGTGCAGGGGGTGCAGTGTTAACCTTCATGATCTCTATAGGACCAATCGTGAGAATGTCCCTCATCTCCGGATGAATGCTTTGCAACTGGATCATGGCCTTATTTTCCCAGGTTTCAAAACAATCCTTGTTGTACTTCGGAAGAGCGTGATTCGTCATGTTGATTCTTTTCGCCTTTACCTGAGCTATGTAAGACACAGATACAAGAAACACAAGGAAAAACTAGGATCTAGGTCCTAAGCGACTCAGAAGCAGTCGGTTTTTCAACCTCCTGCTCTGATACCACTTGTTGGTCCCTGAGATCAGAGTCATCGTGGTAACAATAAGATATACACACGAAGTGCAGCGGAATAAAAATTAGCGTTTACTTGTAAATGAGTTATTCTTGACTTGTGGTTATTGATTCAAGTTTGCTTAAGTTACTTCTTGCAGTTATAATCTAGCAACTCCGTTGCTAGGTTAAGTTGTCGTAGCTCAAAAGTAATAGAACAGCAATCAACAAGAGAACACAAGGTTTATAGTGGTTCGATCAAATGAACTACGTCCACTCCTTAGCCGAATCGCTAAGATTTTCACTAAGAAAGTATACGATGTACAAAGAGTTGCGTTTCCTGTAAAGCAAGCAGCCGACGTCTAGTCTGTCTGCTCCACGGCTATCTTTCGATACTCTGAACCTTTCAGGTGTGGCTCCAGCTGAGTCAAGGGCGCACCTTCGTAAAACTCGCTTTTACCACCGGTGGAAGATTTTAAAGTTCCTTCCGAACTATCCTTCGTTCTCAGCTTCAGTGCCCGTTCTAATCAATTTCCTTTCGAGAAACTGATTGCTGGATACTTTCTATAACAAAAGTGATCCCAATGATTGAAGATTCTTGAATCCCTTCAAGAATTTCTCAGATGAGTGTCAGATGTGTGGTGGAACACTCAAGACGTTGAAGGCTTTTCGATATCTCGGTATTATGCCTTTCAACTGAGCTGCTCTCAGGGCTTTTGTCTCTATTTGGAAACTTTTGTACGTGTGTTTGCGTAAGAGAGTGTGCAGCTTCTGCATCTTCCTTTGACTTCCCTTTCATAGTTGTTTTTCTTGAAGATGAGTCGTCAGATCCGTTTAGACACAACGAATCTTTCCTCTTAAATGCAGGTAGCTTTTTACCAACTTTTCTGTCTCCGTACAGGCTTTTCCGTCCTACTTCTGACAGGTCTAATATTCGCATGTTGGTCAGAATAGCGGTGTAGCAGTTGTTGAGTTTTGCTTTGCAGTACCCTTACTGGAACGAGATGCTGAATATCTTTCAGCATACTCCTGGACTTGATGCGCAGCAAATGATCTTCTGCTTCTCTGGCTTCGGATTGCTAACATCTTTAGCAGTTGGTGACGTGTTATCAGATGCTGACTCCTCAGCATTCTGCTATCACTAGTTTTCTTCTTCTTTCTTGTTTTTCTAATGTCTGCTGAGATTCTTCCAAGCAGCCTGTTCTATTACAACTCGATTTTTACCCTGTACAGGACATTACATAAGTTGCTAAGCTATGCTAAGGTTCAGCAATGATCGACCTTCTACCAAGGTTTGATCCAACAAAACCTTTTACATTGTGCTCCTAAGGGTAATTCAGGAATATTTTCCCAACAGCTAAGACTGATAGAAATACTTAGACTATCCATCCTAATTAAATGTATGTATGTGATTGTTGTTTAAGGGAATTAAAGGATAAAGTGGTACAACTCAACTGCACGAATAACGAAAGCATCTTTTGTTTGTAAGCATAATACAAGTGGGGACTATTTTCAGTAAAAGTTAAAATGCCATTTTTGAGATGCACATCAAATGTTTTGATTTAACTGAATGACTATGCCTAAAATGTTTGCATGTTAAATGTGTTCCTTGATTGAAAATATTATGAGATTGAGAATTTATTTTTGATTGGAATTGTTGTGGAATCTGAGAAACTATTGTTAAATGATCGTGCATGGGGGTACCTGGTTGATTTATACACGTGTGTTCCCATTCAGAACGGTATAGAAGTACTGGAGCCTGGCTCGGACCTGGTTACTGTTAAGTCCTGAAGCATGGCTCGGACAGGAGTATTTGTGAGTCTGTAAGCTTGGCTCAGACGTGATCACTTTGAATAAACTTCTTGAGTTTTACTCGGGTATTTTGAAACGTTTGAAAACTAATTGTGGGATTCCGAGGTTAATCTAAGTGAAACAGGAAGATGGAAATCAGAGGTGAAATATTTTTGAATGATTTTGCAGGGAGTAATGTGATGAAAATGTTTTAGATAAACACGGTAACTTTTTAATAAAACCCCGTGTCTTATCGGTATTCGGTATAGAATTCATATTTAAAATGTATAATTTTGGGCAAGTCTCCACGGGGTACAATTTGTACTCAGCCCCTCGTATTATTTCTAAAATACGCAGGTTTAGCAGCGAGGATGGAGGAGCGGCAGTGTAAATGCGATGCAGGGTTTTAAAATTTTGAAAAGAGATCCCGAGATATGCATCCTCATATGCATATCTCCACTACGCTACACACACTGTTGCACCGTGCTCTGAAAATATTTTCCTTCTCTTGTTTAAATGTTTTGAAGTACAGCTATTTACTTATTTACAATAACACCTTTTGATTGTGTATATATATATATATATATATATATATATAGAGTGTGGTTTCAGTTATTTAAATCTTTCGCTGTTTATAAAAATTTATTTAGAAGCGATGGTCCACGACTGTAATGTGCCTCGTAATTGGGAAAATTAAATGGGGGAGCTAAAATTTTGTCTTTGTCGGTGAGCCACTCGAATCTGACAACGGATGGCGACACATTGCGGGACTTCGGTGACACATATTGTGGTGGTGGTGTCGAGCAGACATGCCTCGCGTAGCTGCGGTGGTTGCGTGCAGCGGCTGTTGCTTAGCTGCAACTGCTGCTATTTTGTGCACAGACACGAGCTGCTGGTGGTGTGAATAACCTGTAACAGTGACTGGGCTGGACTGGAGGCGGCCGCAAGCGGCGGCCAAGGGCTTCTGCGTGGACTCCAGCGGCCGAGGCTGGACTGGCGGCAGCGGCAGCAAGGTGGCGGCTGCTGTTATTGCAAAACTAGGGTTTGCAGCAGTTTGGGCTGTGATTCAGGCCTGTCGGCCCGGAGGCAGCCCACAATTTAGGGAAATTAGAGTTTGCTGTTTTTGGGCTCAATTTAGGCCTTAAACCCTAATTAGCAGCCAAATTGCCGATTTTTCAGCTCATTCAGATTTCAAGTCCAACGGAGGCTCAGTTTGAAGATCTGCATCATAAATAAAACCTTGTAATAGTTAAATTTAATTTATTTCCATGTACTCGCATCAGAGGGGCCACGATAAATTTTTATTTGTTTATTTAATTGTTTTCTTGTTATGATGTGATTTATTATGTGCGCACTAGTAAATAATAGGAAAGCATGCTTACTTGCTTTATTTATTTACTGTTTAAGCATGTTGTAATTTTTAATTATTGAGCATGCTTTATGTGATTTATTTTATGTTTAAATTGTGTATATAAATTCTGGGATCATATTAATTTATGATGAAATTTTAGATGTGACATAATTTATGAGACATAAAATAATGTGTGCGCATGAAACCCTTAGAATTAAAATACTAAGCTGGGTTTTAGTTATTTCCAAACTAAAATCATTAGACCTCCACAAATACGGCCTCTCATTATAAGTGATGCATTTCGAAGCGTAAACGTCTATTTTAGTAGCTTGTGTTAGAAATAATTTACCAATTCTAACGTGATGAGGTTTCTAAATAAAACATTTAGTTTAAGATGAGATGTTATGGCCTCTGATCAAATGTCTACTTCAGTAGCTTGCATTGAGACAACTTTTATTGGTCTCTAAGATAAATCAAAATGAGATAACGAAGGATGTAAAGGGCATGCGGTATGGGTCGAGCACGTATGCTAAATTGCCTTTTAACATCCGAAGTTAGGATTGTGGTTATTTTGGCTTAGATGTTGCCTGACCACAACTCATGCATGAGATCCCTGCTCAAGATAGGTGAACATGGTCTTAGAATCTCCAATATTAATTTCCTTCGCAGGCGGATACCAGACATGAAGAGAAATTAAAGGACCTATTTTGGTCTGGTCGAGTGTTTGCCATAAACGTCTACTTCAGTAGCTTGCGGTAGATTAGCTTAGGCAATTGGAGGAAGAAAATTGCATCATTTTATCTAAAAGTTCTATGCATATTGTAATACCCCGTGTATTATTCGACCTTGTAGCTCATATTCGAATTTAATAAAGTGAACTATCTCCAAATTTTGTGTAATTATTTCATTATTTTAAAATAAGGATTTAATTATTATTATTAAGTTGGAATGGAATTATATAAAGGAAGAGTTACCATGGTTTATTTGAAGATGATTAGGTGAATTGTGAATTTTGGAGGGAGATGATATGATTTATCATGGATTAAGTGGGGTTGGAATTTAATAATTTGAAGTGTAAGCATATACACTTATATTAATTATAAGAGAATTATGAGAAATTATATTAGCTATGAGTATACATATGTATTATACATTATGAGTGGTAAGTGGAATTATTAGACAAATATATTGGAGAAATTTTAACCATTTCACTCCACCACCTTCAAGGCTAGAGAGAGAAAAAGTGAGAGAGCAAGAAACCCACCCCATTTCCCAGCACCCCCTTCTCGCCGGCCCATCTTCCCGTTCAGATCCCGGCCACCACAGACCTCCGCTGGCCACAACACCACCACCATTAGAAAGGCCGTGCTTCAAGGTTTCCGTGAAGCTAAAGTATGCGTCGTGAGGTTGAGTGTCGAAGGAGATACGGAAGAGAGAAGTCACCCCACAACCCCCCAGAAAACCCACCTCCCAGCCCAGCTCATGCCACCCCCTTTCCCGTCCAATTTCCGGCTGACTCCGGCAACCCCGAACCGAGCGACCACCTCCATTGAAAATCTTGTACTTCAAGCTTCGTTTCGAGCTAAGGTAGCCGTCGAGTGGTGGAGTATCGAGCGAGATATCGAAGAGAGAAAGAGGGTCGCCGGACTGTGGTGAGATCTTCAAATCCTTCCCAGCCCCCTTCTCGCCGCGCCTGTTCCTGGCCAAATTCCGGCCAACTCAGACAGCCGCCGGCCACGAGACCACAACCATTGAAAAGCACTTCCTTCAGGCTTTCCGATGAGCTAAGGTACACCCCGTGAGGTCGCAGATCGGAAGAGAAATTGTAGAGAGAAGTTAGCCCGCCGGAAAGTGGTAAACTCCATTTTCAGAATTTGTATCTCATGCATGCGTGTATATCTCAAACTATGGCTTATATTTTCGTTTTCCCTAGTCCCTAAGGAGCATTTTGGTACCAAGCAGCATGAGTTTACTCGCCGGAGAAGCCGTCGCCGCCGTGGAAGAGAGGGAATTCCGGTGAGCTTCACCCATCTCATTCTTCCGTCGTTTTTCCTTGCTTTGAAGCATGTATTCGTGTTCCCTTGAGTCTAGGACCTTATATATGTGATTGCATGTGGTTATGGGTGGTTGGATTGTGAGAAACGGCGAGTTGCAGGCTGGGGCGCGTTTCTGCCGGAGAAGAAGACGCATATTGACCTGCATGAGGTCGATATGCCCCCTGTTCCAGGTCGATATGGGCAGGCTGAAAGGGGAAAACTTGGTTTTTCATGTTTGTTTCGATCCGGTTTAAGTTATTCTCAATTTTAAAGTTTAATATATGTTTACCCAAGCATGTTAAACATATTTAAGGTGTAAGTTATTGGAATCGAGAGTCGGATTAAATTCTATTTCAATTAAGAGAGGTGGAAGCATTTTAATTGAAGGGTGGAACATGTGAAATGTTGATTGGAAATTTTTGAGTTAAATACACGATTAAAGGAGCACGTTGGGGGTAAAAGCTTGCGTTATTATGTGGGTTTGGACGTTGATATTATTAGTTTGGATCGAAGGAAATTGTGGAAATTATGTTTAGATGAATTCGATTGTTAGTTGGTTCTTGGATTTGGTTAATTTTGTCGTTGTCCTAGATCGTCTATCCTAATTGATTGACCCTAATTATTGTAGGAGGTTGAATTGAGGAAACTAAGATATACACATTTAGCAGAAAACATCTCATTTCAAGCCTAATACCAGGTGGGAAACTATTTCAGTATAAAAACAAACGTGTGTTTTTATTTACAAAATGTGTAAACTACTTTGTTTTAAATTGAGAACTGCTATGCATGTTTTTGTGCTATTATATCTGTCCTCTGTTGAAAGCTAATAACAGAGAGTTATTGATAAGACAAGAACCATGTAATGTTAGTACATGCGCTACTCTTATTAATCGTGAAGGTTTGATACCTTGGTATGTAAGTTTGGTTGAAGTGATGGGATCGTAAGTCTGTGAGAAAGTGAATGATTGAATGTCATCGGATCTCGAAGTATGTACCGAGTTTAGTGCACTTAGATGATAGTAAGTTGAATGTTGAATCATTCCTAACTAATCATCGTAACTTGGAAGTGGGCCAGCTTCCAGTTACAACTATGATAACATATATAATAACATACTTAGATGCGCAAAAAATTAAAATATTTTAGATAGCACGGTTCTTTTCAACAAAACCCCGTGTCTATCTGTGTGAGTTGCATAGCATATCTCTTATATAATGTATGTTTTCGGGCATGTTTCTCATTGGGTACATTAGTACTCAGCCCTTCGTATTATTTCTAAAATATGCAGGTTGAGCAGCAAGGATTGGAGTACAAGGGGTGTAAACAGGCGTGGCGAAGATTGTCTGATTTTAAAGATCCTGAGATATGCATCTTCATATGCATATCTCCATTACGCTGCACACACTGCTGCTACACGCTCTGTTCCTTCCTTCCCGTTTTGAAATGTTTGATGGACCAACTTTTATTTTCTTTAAAACTTGGACTCGAAGTATGATTTCTTTTGTTATTTAAATGTCATTTTCAATTATTTAGAGTCTTCCGCTGATTTAAATTAAGATTATGTTTTGGAAAACCTGATCATCAATGTAACGTGTCCCCAAATTAGGGAAGGTCAGTTGGGGGCGTTACAGAGGTGGTATCAGAGCGCGGTTTTTGGTTTTAAACAAATTGATTGTTTCTGAAAACTTCGAGTTTTAAAGGTGTTTTGACTTGAGAGTTGATTGAAGTGTTCGCTCATGTTTACACCCTACTCCATCCTGCGCAACCTGAGGTATGTTTTAAGATTTTGAAATTTTCTGCTTGCAAATTTGAGTATGGTTTTGATATTTTGAAAGCATTTGAGTATTGGGTGAAAAGTGATTTGAAAGCTGAAATGGAAATGGTGTTTATGTTGATTAAAGAGGTTGAAATGTTTTAGTTGTGTTGATTTTGTGTTGAGCAGAGTGCTAACAGTGATTGTTGATAAATTGGATTGAAGATTGTGAAATGTTGA
This sequence comes from Plectranthus barbatus, assembly GCA_026898455.1. Taxonomy (NCBI): domain Eukaryota; kingdom Viridiplantae; phylum Streptophyta; class Magnoliopsida; order Lamiales; family Lamiaceae; genus Plectranthus; species Plectranthus barbatus. The sequence continues at coordinate 212,030 of JAPKLW010000298.1, forward strand.
GGGTGAAAGTTTTGAAATTTGTGGTGTTTTGAGAAAGTTTGAGTTTGTGAAAGTGTTGGAAATTGTTGAGTTGGCACCGGTGAGGTGACCCTTTTGAAAGTGTGGTTTGAAATGATTTGATTTTTGAAAGTATTGCAAGCATTGTGAAAATTTGTGTTATGGCTATAGATGTGCTAATTGTGTATTGAGCTGTAATCGTGGTGTTGATTTAAAGATTATACTAGGATGGACTAGGACTGGATAGTTGATATCTGATTTGTCTGGACTTATGAATATAGGTTGATATAGGTGGTTTGAATATGAGGTGTGTTGAACTCAGAATGGTGTTGGATTTGGTGTAAGAGTGAGTTGGATGGTTTGTTGAAATTGAAAATTTAATGTGAACTGGAAAATCCAGTAATTGGTGGAGTGTGCAGAATGCACGCGGCGGGTTTGACAGATGTAGTCAGACTTGAGTGAGTGTGTTAACGCGAGGATCTGTTGGAACCTTGGCAGAGTATGTTGGAGAATAACAATGCCACGAGACACAAAATATTGGTTATGTGAGTAGATATAGAGTCGTTATATTACGATGATTGATAGTACTGATTGTGAAGAGATGTAGTTGTTGTTGTTGGAAGTGACGTGAAATGACAACCGTAGTTGATTGAATCTAGAACCTTGAGATTTTGATTGATTTGATATTGTTTGAGCTGGGTGAAACCATTGCTTCGGGATACCTATGAGTCAATGAGACGAGTATCGATAGTTGCAGAATGCATGATAAGTCGTAAAGACGATAAACATAGGACTCTCATTGAAAGAAAGTTTCGTGTATGGAGATCTTTTAGATTTCAATTTCGGTACGATGAAAACTGTAACGATAACACTCACTGCCTTAGATGTGTCGCCGTTCAGGAAAAACTTTGACAAGCCAAGTAATGTCTTATGAGAAGGTTGAATTGTCTTATTATGTTCGACTAATTATTAGTATCCTATGGGGGAATGGTTCTCTTCTTACTTGGCACATTTTCTTCATTACTCTAAACTATCGGTTTGCGAACCTTTGATTATCCTACTCACTTCCATTTCTGAAATGACTTGAGGACATTGCCTTATTTCATGTCCGAATTCCTTGCAAATGAGACGGAAGTTATTCGCAACATAACGTTTCTCAATATAATTCCTTCTACACTTGATAAGTTGCAGAGTAAATTTGTCACGTTGGTTTTGTGCTGCCAGCGCTTCGTACCATTATTTGAACTAGTTGAAATTTATGCCTTTGATTACTCTGACGATTTCTCTAATCTTTAATCATGTATGATTGCACCTTGGTCTTAATCTCTTCCTTGGCTGTTAACTTGTTTCTTTTTGTTCACTTCTCAATTATCTTCCTTGATCTCTTGAAAATGAACAAGTTGATGTTGTTCCTCTTTCCCAATATGCTTATTTGTGTTCATTCCTGGACTTGACTTCTTCCAGATGAACATGCTTATTCATAAACTATCATCAATCGATCCTTTGAACATTAATATGCCTTCATTGTTCAGGCACACTCAAAAGAATTAATTCTTAATAATTTATTCGATTGTTTCTTTGATTTTCGAGACGACATGCTATTTGCTGTAATCTTATTGTTGAGATTCCTTCGTGACATTCCAATTATTGTGGTTGTTTCTCCTAATTCAAAGGAAGCATATTTTTTTATAACTTATTAGCATGTTCATTTGCAAACGGGCATGCGTAACTACACTTCTTAATTACCTTTCGATCGCTGAATTACACCCATTTCTCGGGCTTGCTAAATTGAATTATGTCCTATTGTGTTCCTTCCAAGCATGTATTATATTATAACCCATCATGCTTGTATCGTTTATTTAATTCTATTATCCACTGCGAATTATTTATTTGAACTTCATAATCTTTCCATTTGATTTTTGATTAATCATTTACTTGCTTCCGCTTGAATAATCATTTGTTCCGAATTATTCTTTATTTGCTTTCACTTGATTAATTATTTCTTCTTAAAACCACAACTTCCCTTAACGTGCATCGTGTCGCACGTGGGACTGTCGCATAGGCCCGGTTTGGGGGCGCGATACTATGTGATCCGCTTCTTTGATAATTAAACTATATCCATCCTACGTGCATGCACATCTGAACCTCCTTATTGTCGAGAGTATCGTTTCATTAAGCAATTGTGTTTCATCTTTATTCATTGCTTGAATCGTTAATTATCTCCTTCGAATCAAGTATGTTATTTGTTACACATTCTTTTGGGTTTCTTAAATACAAACATGCTATTCCTTGTTCAAACATGTCTAAATTGAAGCACGTTCTTCATCACTTCAATGAGTTGTTATGATTATCTCCTTCAATTCCTTGGAGCTTACCAACCGAAGAAAATCCTAGCAAAGATAGTGGAGAGTTTAACTCGGGACCGAGTTTGAGTCAGATAAGGTTAACGGGTCAATGGACCGAGTCAATGGACTGCGTTGGGCTTTTCACATGGAGAACTATTCCTTTTCCTTAATATTTCAAGACCAAGGAATGTCAGGAATATAGAAAATTGTGGGAAAAGACGAGATCGTGGTAGAGGCCGAGGCCAAGGGAAAAACAATCAGAGGAGTATTTGAGCATGCTCTTGGGAGAAATAAAGATGAGGGCAACGTATTATGGTTTAAATTGATGATTTTCATCATGTGATTAATTAGTAAGACTTAAGGCAGAGAAGAATAGTCATGAATTAAGCATAACATTGCCTTTGGGAGAAAACAACTACGATTACCTAAGTCTATCATGATTTGACAATCAGATTATATACACATGAGATTTAATGGCCGAGTTAAACGTTGTGGATATGTAGAACGTGGATATAATCCTAGGAATGGATTGGCTAATCAAGAATAAAGAGACAATTTTATGTTATGAGAGGAAAGTTAAGATTTCACGTTCAGAAAACTAAGAATCTTTCATTATGGATTTCAAAGAAGGCAGAGAGTACAAGTGTTCAGTTGTGTGATACGTGCGTAAATTGACCTATATTTTGGTGTGTTTGTGTGCTTGTTTTGGTTATTTTACGCCCGTATCATAGGTTTTTCTTCATGATTGGTTGTGTTTTGGTTTGGTTTTCGTGTTTTGTGTGTTTTATGTGTGTAGGTTCCGTTTTGAGCATAATCGAGCATTTTCGGTGGAGTTTCGGTGGAAAATTGCACGAAGTTGGAGTTTTTGAGGCGTCGCCCGCCCGAGCTGCTGCAGGACCGGCCGAGCGTTATTTCAGAGACCTCGACCGGTCGAGCTTGTGCAGGCTCGGCCGAGCTGCATTTCAGAGAGCTCGACCGGTCGAGCATGAGCAGGCTCGGCCGAGCCATGGTTCAAGGAAGGCTCGGTCGAGCGCGTTTTGGACCGGGCGAGGGGCCCTGTTGCTCAATATTTTGGCGGTTTCTGACTTCGATCGGGCGAGCCATTCTTCGACCGGGCGATCCGAGGGTCATATTTCTTGTCTATAAAAGGGGGAGAATTGAGATTAGATAGAACTTTTTGCCATATTTCATTTTTAGAAGTTAGAATTCTCTCTCACGATCGTAACTACCATTCTTCTCATCCACAACCAAGGAGCTTCAACTTCATTCCTTGGAGGAAATTTGAAGAATCAAGCTTGGTAGATCAAGACGCAAGACCAAATTAGGGAAGAATCTTCTTTCTATTCTCAATTGTAATGGTTTTCAACAATTCCTACTTTGTAATTGCACAATTGATGGATATGATGAGCTAAACTTCTATTGGATGTTGAATTGAGAGAGGATGCATGAAATTGGAATTGATTTTTGCTTGTTTACCTTTCTATGTGTGATTGGAGCATGCTAGAGCCTTTTCACAATCCCTAAGTGTAGGTATTAGCCAATTTAGGTGATGATTGATACGAGTATTGCAGCCGTTACGCGGATATGAGTGTCGCGATTAGCATGTTTCCTTGTGTTGCTTTATCCAATCCATGTGCGGGTAGAGTGAATAGGGCAATGATTCACGTTCCTTTTGGAGTGAGCTATAGCCGATAACGTGACTGTTTGAGGTGGTAGTTTCATCAACGGTTGGTTTACCGTGACTGGGGATCGACTAGGGTAGGGTGAGAGTCCATCCTCATAGGAATTAAATTGTGTTTACAACGAATATCGACCTAATTGATTGCATCCAAACTTGATTTAACATCCTCTTTTCTTTAATTGCGTACTTCGTTGTCTTGATTTACCAGAGATTGGATATTGATTGTGAGAGTTGTTGATGAAATGATGATGATTTGTTATGATTGGTTAGTTAGATTTACATTGCTTTCTTAGGATTGTAGACAAAACTCAACGACTTGAAATTTACCTAGCTACCAAACTTCACTCGGTATTTTAGTACTCTAATAGGCGAAGCGGAGAAGGAACCGGGTTGACAATTTATTCTTTGACAAGCTTTTTAGAGGGTGAACTTCTAGAGGCACGTCAAGTTTTGGCGCCGTTGCCGGGGAATTCAATTAGTAGGTTGTTAGATATTAGGGGAAAAGTGAAGTTCGTAGACTAGGTGTTTGTGTTTATGCTTGTTAGAAATTATATTGCTTTTTGTTTGTTGATTGGTTGTTAATTGCTTTTGCTTAATAAAGTTGTTGTTGTGTGATTGGTTTCCTTGGTGGAATTGTAGGTTGTTTATGATAACGAGGTCCAAGGCTCGCGAGCTCTTGGAAAGGAAACTACACCAAGACCAAGGAAGTATTGAGATTGATTTGGAAATGGCTAATCCGGGGGAAGATACTATGAGGATTGGAGAGTTGGAAAGACAAATTGAATTGATGAAGGCATTGCTCAATGAGAGGAATGGTCCTCGTAGGCCACTCCAAAATCTTTTTCGACCTCAAGTAGAGCCGTTAACCGGTGGTTTCCGACTTGGAGTAAATGCCACGCAATTTGAAATCAAGCCTCAATTGGTTCAAATGATTCAAAATAATCAATTTGGAGGACATGCTACCGAGGATCCGAATGTGCACATATCCCGATTTTTGGAAATCACGGATACCATTAAGATCAATCAAGTTCCTCAAGACTTGATTCAGATGCGATTATTCTCATTTTCATTGAGAGATTCGGCAAGGCATTGGTTTGAGGGTCTAGACAAGACAAATATTTCCACATGGGAAGAGTTAAGGGAGAAGTTCCTTTTCAAATTTTTTCCACCAAGTCTAACCTTGAAGAGAAGGGCAGATATTACTTCATTCGGACAAAGATACGATGAACCTCTATATGAGGCATGGGATAGGTTCCGAGAGCTCATACGGAAGTGCCCACACCATGGTTTTTCTAAGAGTCAACAAATATGCCAATTCTATGGAGGTTTGAATTATGATACGAAGGTAATGATGGATGCTTCTTCGGGAGGTGCATTTCTTGATCAAGAAGAAGAGGATGCTTGGAAGACAATTGAAAAAATGGCCGAAAACAGTTTCCAATGGCCGAGGGAACGAAAGGATTATAGACCGGTAAAGTCGGTCAATGATGCATATGAGAAGGAAAATTTCATAGAACAAATGGCTGCTATGCAAAAGAAGCTTGATCAATTATCGACTACGGGAGTTGGAAAAGATGACATGATGGTACTTAGGCATGAGAATGTTTATCCGGAGAGTGTGAACTTCGTGAATCAAAGGATGGGGTTCAATAATCGACCTCAATACAATCCTCAAGGAAATATGTACTATCATCCTTCCAACCGGTATCATCCAAACTTCTCGTATGCGAATCCAAACAATGCTCTTAATCCTCCGATGCAATTGGAAGGAGGAGAGAGTAGTCATCAAGGAGGATATGCTGGGGGAAATAATAGATACATGAATCAAGAGACAAAGAGAAATCCTAATGAAGAGTTGGATAAGCGTTTTGAGAAGTATGACGGGATGTTCGCAGAAATTCAACTACAAATCTCTTCAATTGCCAAGCAATTGAGTAGCAAGCATCAAGCTGGGAAGTTTCCAAATGATACGGAAGTTGTACAAAAGAAAGGTTGTAATATGATTGAGGATGAAGAAGGAATGAATGAGAACTTGAAGGTCAAGACTCCAAAAGTGGAGAATGTGGAATTCCAAGGGGAAGAAAGTGTAGTGAAGGAAAGTAGAAAGGAGTTGGATAAAGAAGATGGAAAAATCGAGAATGATGAGCATCATGAAGATGTAAAGTTTTTTTAGTATGTGAAGAAAGGTGATATCGAGATGCCTAGTCCGGAGGAAATAGAAAGGGTGCCGATGTTAGATGAGCTAGTGGGAATTGAGACAACTTTGGAAGGATAATCAAATGGATCGGGAAATAAAGAATACGAGGAAAAAAACATTGCAAGTAAGAAAGAGGATCCCGGAGGCTTTGTAGTCGGATGTAAGATTGGTGATGTTAAAGTTGAGAAAGCTTTATGTGACTCCGGTGCGAGTGTGAACGTTATGTCATGGGAGTTGTATAAAGAGCTGGATGTTGGTTATCTCAAACCAACGAGTCAAGTGTTGCAAATGGCGAACCAAGCTTTATTTTGCCCTTGGGGAGTTGTAGAAGACGTGCATGTGGAGGTGTTGACCTTTACATTTCCCGGGGATTTTCTTGTGGTGGATATGAAGAACAAGGGTGGAATCCAATTGATTTTTGGAAGACCTTTCCTCCGTACGGCCGATGCACTTTTTGACATGAAAGAAGGTGAGCTTACTTTCTGGTGTGGGGGGAAAGAAGTTGTTTTTACTTTACCGCAAGAAACTTGGCATCAACGGGAAGTGGAAGGAGTGGACCGGAAGAAAAGGTTGAAGGATTTGATTGACCCCGGAATAAAAGTCATGGGGGATGAATTCGAAGATAAGATGATCTGGGAGACTTGGACGAGTTTGGACAAGCTCGGACAAAAAGAGCTCGTGTGGATTCGGATCTACCCCAAAGTGCAAGAAGGAAGCTGTTATTTCCGGATGAGCATGACTCCATTGACCGAGGTATGAGCTCTGGATCCGCACCTTGGGATCATGATTGAAGTAAGGTATGATCATCGAGCTTTCGACGTTAAACAAGCGCTTATTGGGAGGCAACCCAATGTTTAAATTTTGTTATCTTTGTATTCTTGAATAATGTGTTGTTAATTGTTGATTGAATAACGGTTGAGTGTTGTGATGAAGGATTCTTGATTATGTGGATTTGCAAATTTAGCTATCTTGTGAATAAAGAGTAGAAGGATGGAAGGCCGTTGGTTCGTGGAAATTGTCGGAGAAAAGTAGAAATTGGGGGAAGTCAGGGTTGCTCGGCCGAGCTTGAGCAGGCTCGGCCGAGCCAAGTCGAGCAAGCGGACAGAGAGCTCGCTCGCCCGAGCTTGTGCAGGCTCGGGCGAGCCAAACCGAGGCTTTGGACAGAGAGCTCGCTCGCCCGAGTGGATGCAGGCTCGGGCGAGCCAAGGCGCGGACAGACCCCGCTCGGTCGAGCCATCTAGCGCTCGGCCGAGCCCTGCGGCATTTTTATATGTTTGCTCGAGCCATTGCTCGCCCCATCCAACTTTCGGTCGAAATTTCTCTTCCCAAATTTTCTCCCATATTGTGTTATTGTCAATTGTTCTTATCTCACATCTTTATTCTTCTCATGGCAAGCAAGAGAGCAAGGGGGGAACCTTCTTCTTCCGATGGACGCCCAAAGAAGTTCGACGATGAGGAGTTTGCAAAATTCAAAAAATTGGAACAGCGGCAAGTTGTGGGCACGAAATACTTGTGCCGTGAGACATTGAAGGCTTTGAAATTGAAGGATGACGTGTGGAGCCTTCTCTCCGGGATTGGGTGGAAGAAGATGCTTCATGCTAAATGGCCGGGTTACATGGAGTTGGCGAGGGAGTTCTTCGCCTCCATCACAATCATGAAAGGCATTGGCGGTACCCCTTTGTCGATGAAATTCAAGCTTCAAGGTACAGAATACTTTTACCAGAGAGCTAAAATTGATGAACTTTTTGGTAGTGATCCGGAGTCTATTTTTGTGCATGAGAATGTGGATCTTGGGGAGTTTTGGGAATCTATCTCTGGTGTTCAATTGGATAGAAAGTTTAATATTAAGGAATGTAGAGCCACATCAATTAAGAATCCTGTTATTCGTTATATTCATAAGTTTGTTGGTGGTTCTGTTTGTGGGAGGTACGAGTCTAGCAATTTGATTACTCCCGAGCTCCATATGTTGTATGCATTGATGAATGGGATTAATTTTTCTTTGGGGGCTATGTTGATGGATTCATGGAGTCGTGCTGCTAACACCAACACTCGTACTTTTACTTGTGGGATGCTTACTCCTGTTTTTATGGATATTGGTGTTGAATTGTCTGGTCCTACCGCTCCTCCTCTGTTTTTGGATACCTGTTCGTTGCTTCAAGGAAGATTTTTGATTCCTAAACCTCGTGGTGATTCTTTTTATTATAAATTTGGGGAGTATGTACTGGAACTTCCTTGTGATGGGCTCACTACTGTGTCGGATTTGGGGGATCATTCCAACTGGTTGTTGGATTCTGAGGATCACCTTGATTGTGTCGGAGTTCTGTCACCGGATGGGTATTTCACTTCTTTAGCACAGTTGAGCGGGAGGAGTGGTGATTTGGGGGCTGGCCCTAGTATTCGGGCGCCGTCTCGGATGACAGATTGGCAGCGGCAGATATATTCTATGCTGCAGCAGACTAATACCTCTATAGAGTCTTTGTCTTCCTCTTTGCAGGGTCTTGATGCTTCCATGACTGCTCGCTTTGATGGCCTTGATAGGCGGGTTGACTCTGTTCAGGAGGACGTGAGAGAGCTGCAGCGCCGAGTCCCCATTCCGTACCAGTCTCGCAGAGAACGCCAGCAGCAGCTACAGGATAGAGTTGAGCAGTGACGCACCGACTACCTTTTTACAAATTTAGTCTAACTTGACTAAATTTGGGGGGATTGGTCGGTAGTTGGTGCTCTGGGTTATTTCTCTTCTCTATCCCCTTATCATCCTTATCACTCTTCCTTAGCTAGTTTAGTTTAGTCTAGTTGATTTGAATAATGATTTGAATTCGATATGGTTGTATTGATCTACTTATCTTACTTTGGTTGTGGATTGGATGTGAATTTTTGATGATTTGGTGATTGAATGGAGTGATCGTTTATGGACAAGTTTACTTGTGCTTAATTCTTTCTATTTGGCATTGGTATGTGGAATGTATTGTGGTTTGGAATGAATGGTGGAACTTGGGCTTATTGCTTTATTTTTTGTTGAATGGATTTTTGGATTGTGGAAGTTGGTGGAAATGAGAACTTAATTGGCTAGGTTATGCTCAAGTTTTTGGTGGTGTGTTGTTTTGAGTAGGTGCAAATAAGGAATGGAGAGAGGTGATCGTGCCTACTGATGGGTAACGCTTTCTCTCGTTCTTCTACCGTTTAGTTTTAATTGTTTCGTGTTATGGTATGTAGATTGTTTGTAGTAATGTTGTGTGCTTGTGTTTGTGTGTGATGAACTCGAATTAGACTTGAGATTTAATCATGATTTACTTAGGGAAGTTTGATGCCTACTTTAACCAATGATAGAGCGGAATCGAGTTGTCAAAGCATGATTTGAGTTTTAACTTTTGAATTGCCGAGTTTTGTACATGGTTAATGCATAGGACTTGACAAAGAGCTGTGAGGTTTGGGCCTTGATATTGTCATATCTTCATTGTTTGTGAGTGGCAAGATTGAGAGTACGAGATCTAGAACTTGCATCCGTTCTCTATCTATTGGCATGAGTGTGTAACTAGAAAATGATCTTAGGCCATCGTTTCTTAGTCCTACCTTTCACACTGGGAGTATAAGGTGATTGTTATCATGATTTTGCCCTTTATATCTTTGACCCCCGTGATTGAGCTTTATTGGTGAATCTTCTTTGATATAATTAGGACCATGTTGGGGGGAAAGAGTGTATGAGGGTGAATACGGTGATGAAAGTTGGGTTGGGAATTGATTGGATTTGAATTGATGAGGAATGTTGAGGCAAGAGAAGGGTGAAATGTAGGATCATTGTTGATCCTAGAAAAATGAGCACCTACCAAACAAAATTTTGGTGCAAGTGTTAGAAAAAGAAAAAAAAAAGAGAGAAAGAAAATGTGTGTTGTTAAGCACCAACAAGATGAATGAAAGATGGTGCTAGAAAAGAAAGAAAAGAAAAAAAAAGAGAGAAAGAAAAAAGAAAAGAAAAACAAAATTGTGTTGTGAAAAGAATAAGCCTCGGGGGTTTGTAGTGGTTCGAAAAGAACAAGTTTGGGGGTTTTGGGAAATTGAGAAGTTTAGTCACTTTGGCCCAAAACCACCCACCTTTTAGTTAGCCACGTTACAACCCGTGTAAAGACCTTTTTGATTCTAGAAACTAACTCGTTGAAGTATAGTGGTGAGAGTGGATGCAAGCCTATGGAAATCAAGCTCGATATCTTGTGAATGTGTGAAATCTCATCATCCCTAAACACGTGAGGGAGTGCTTTCGTTTCTTGTATCCAATCTTGATGAGTGGTTCATGTCCTTGGCATTAACCTAGTTACAAAGTTAGGTGATAATCTCGTTTTACTTGAGCATGCTAAGATAACTATGATGAGCTATGAGGAATCATTTGAGGTAGGTTGAGAACTTTTCTTTGTTTTGATTGAGGAGAATCAAAGGTTTAAGTTTGGGGGATTATGATACGTGCGTAAATTGACCTATATTTTGGTGTGTTTGTGTGCTTGTTTTGGTTATTTTACGCCCGTATCATAGGTTTTTCTTCATGATTGGTTGTGTTTTGGTTTGGTTTTCGTGTTTTGTGTGTTTCATGTGTGTAGGTTCCGTTTTGAGCATAATCGAGCATTTTCGGTGGAAAATCGCACGAAGTTGGAGTTTTTGAGGCGTCGCCCGCCCGAGCTGCTGCAGGACCGGTCGAGCGTCATTTCAGAGAGCTCGACCGGTCGAGCTTGTGCAGGCTCGGCCGAGCTGCATTTCAGAGAGCTCGACCGGTCGAGCATGAGCAGGCTCGACCGAGCCATGGTTCAAGGAAGGCTCGGTCGAGCGCGTTTTGGACCGGGCGAGCGGCCCTGTTGCTCAACATTTTGGCGGTTTCTGATTTACATTGCTTTCTTAGGATTGTAGACAAAACTCAACGACTTGAAATTTACCTAGCTACCAAACTTCACTCGGTACTTTAGTACTCTAATAGGCGAAGCGGAGAAGGAACCGAGTTGACAATTTATTCTTTGACAAGCTTTTTAGAGGGTGAACTTCTAGAGGCACGTCATTGTGCAGGTCTCGAAATTTTTGTCAAGGACTGGAAACCAGATGTACTTGGTTTAATTGGAAGGTGAAGAGAAAGAGGAGTTAGTTGTCCAGGAGGTGGCCATCGTTCGAGAAATTGAAGACGTATTTCCTAAAGAGTTACCAGGACTGTTAGCCGTTAGACGAGTGGAATTCGTGATTGATTTAGAACCCGGAGCAACATCGATTTCTAAAATACGCACCGCATGGCGCCAAGGAGTCACAAGAGATGAAAGTTCAGTTGC
>JAPKLW010000298.1:248546-328470 GCA_026898455.1 Plectranthus barbatus
ACTTTCACACGGCTCTCAACTGACTACTTTTTGTTTGTTCACTTCGTCAAAGGAATCTCTTGCTTGAGTGTTCGTGAGTGTCTAAAGTGAAAAAAGCAGTTGTCAATCTCATTCTTGAACCTGTCTTTTATAGATGGAGATTCAAACTTTGAATCTCCATATCCGTTAGACACAACGGATTCTTTGTCCAAGAGTGGATTGTCTTGATTGAACACTTTTTGAGTAGGTCTGTACTTTTCGAACTACTTGTGGAAAGTCTCGACCTTTGTGTGTACTTCTGTTAGAGTTGCAGTCCAGCTTCAACTTTTGAGCCTCTTGCTTTGCTAAGCTAGGATCTGCTAAAGTCTTTTGCTGTCTTCGATCCTTTGACTTCTGTTGCTTGCGACTTCTTGTTCGTCGCTGAAGGGTGCTGAAGGCTAATGCCTTAACATTCTGTTGTTGTGTATTGTCTGGCAAACGTTCTGCTGTTTGCTAGTATTCCTTCGTTTGTTCGCTTCTCTAGCAGTTGTAAGTTGTTGATGAATGCTAATATCTTAGCATTATGCTGTTTAGCGACTCTTAGCAGACGTCATCTGCTTCGTATCTGCTAGGAATTCTTCTTAGCACACTAGTCTATTACAACTCAATATAAAACCTATACAGGACTTTACAGAGTATGCTAGACTCTCTAGAATTCGGCAAATGATCGACCAACTATATAAGGTTTGATCCAACAAAACCTTTTACAAATAGGTCCTAAGGGAGATTTTAGGAATAATTTCCCAACAACGCCAGATAGTATACTGATGCTCAAAGACAGAATCTTGGTGTCAAATATGGAAGAATTGAGGAATGAAATCATGACTAAAGCTCATGATATACCGTATGCCGCTCAACCAGGGAAAACAAAGATGTATCAAGACTCGAAGACTACGTACTGGTGGACAACATGAAAAAGGATGTAACCTTATATGAGAGAAACGCCTGGCATGTCAGTAAGTCAACGTATTACTATGGGCTTTGTCATGGGATTCCCGAAGTTGCAGCGAGGAAACACAACAATATATATATACGAGGGAGTTATACGTGCGAATAAGATAAGCTAGCTAGCTATACGTACGAGAGATTGTCAGACTATATGGAGTGCCTGTAACGATTACGTCTGACAGGGACGCAAAGTCTATGCCTCGTTTCTGAATTAGTCTACAGCAAGAATTAGGGACGCGCCTAAATTTCCGTACAATGTTTCATCCTCAATTAGATGGTCAGACAGAGCGGATGAGTCAGACTCTCGAGGATATGTTAAGAGCCATGATTTTGGATAGAAGAGTGAGTTGGGAGCCGATCATGCCGTTAATCGAGTTTGCGTATACTAACATTTATCAGACGATGATCGGAATGGTACCCTATGAAGATTTATACGAAAGAAAGTGTCTCTCACCATAGTATTGGGATGAGGTAAGTGAAAGATAAGTTCTTAGACCCGACACGATCAGAGAAATGATTGAGGTTGTGCGCCAGATTTGAAGAAGGTTAAAAGAAGCTCAAAAGCCGACAGAAGTCTTACACTGATACGAGAGGATCTGAGCTACAGTTGAAGTTGGTGATAGGGTATTCTTGAAAGCGTCACCATAAAAAAGAATTGCCCGATTCGGAGTTAAAGGGAAGCTACGACCTCGATTCTAGGACCCTACGAGATTTTAGAGCGCATTGGTCCAGTGGCCAATCGTCTGGCTTTACCTCCGAGCATGGGTAATGTGCACAACGTATCGCAGTTGAGGAAGTATGTTTTTATCCGAAAAAAAATGATTTGCCAGGAGGAGATTGCACTAAACTTAGACTTGCATTACGAAGAAAAGCCAGAAACAATTTTTAACCGGAAAATCCAAGCGTTGAGGAATAAGTCGATTCCGCTCGTAAAAGTGCTTTGGAGCCACCATGGACGCAAAGAAGCGACATGGGGACTGGAAGAAGAGATGAAAGAAAGGTATTCCGAGCTTTTCAAAGCTTTGTAAATTTCGGGGATGAAATTTTTATAAGGGTGAGGGGATGTAATACCCCGTGTATTATTCGACCTTGTAGCTCATATTCGAATTTAATAAAGTGAACTATCTCCAAATTTTGTGTAATTATTTCATTATTTTGAAATAAGGATTTAATTATTATTATTAAGTTGGAATGGAATTATATAAAGGAAGAGTTACCATGGTTTATTTGAAGATGATAAGGTGAATTGTGAATTTTGGAGGGAGATGATATGATTTATCATGGATTAAGCGGGGTTGGAATTTAATAATTTGAATTGTAAGCATATACACTCATATTAATTATAAGGGAATTATGAGAAATTATATTAGCTATGAGTATACACATGTATTATACATTATGAGTGGTAAGTGGAATTATTAGACAAATATATTGGAGAAATTTTAACCATTTCACTCCACCACCTTCAAGGCTAGAGAGAGAAAAAGTGAGAGAGCAAGAAACCTACCCCATTTCCCAGCACCCCCTTCTCGCCGCCCCATCTTCCCGTTCAGATCCCGGACGCCACAGACCTCCGCCGACCACAACACCACCACCATTAGAAAGGTCGTGCTTCAAGGTTTCCGTGAAGCTAAAGTACGCATCGTGAGGTCGAGTGTCGAAGGAGATACAGAAGAGAGAAGTCACCTCACTCCCCCCAGAAAACCCACCTCCCAGCCCAGCTCACGCCACCCCCCTTCCCGTCCAATTTCCGGCCGACTCCGGCAACCCCAAACTTAGCGACCACCTCCATCGGAAATCTTGTTCTTCAAGCTTCGTTTTGAGCTAAGGTAGCTGTCGAGTGGTGGAGTATCGAGCGAGATATCGAAGAGAGAAAGAGGGTCGCCGGACTGTGGTGAGATCTTGAAATCCATCCCACCCCCCTTCTCGCCGCGCCTATTCCTGCCCAAATTCCGGCCAACTAAGACAGCCAACGGCCACGAGACCACAACCATTGAAAAGCTCTTTCTTCAGGCTTTCCGAAGAGCTAAGGTAAACCCCGTGAGGTCGCAGATCGGAAGAGAAATCGTAGAGAGAAGTTAGCCCGCCAGAAAGTGGTAAACTCCATTTTCAGAATTTGTATCTCATGCATGCGTGTATATCTCGAACTATGGCTTATATTTTCGTATTCCCTAGTCCCTAAGGAGAATTTTGGTACCAAGCAGCACGAGTTTACTCGCCGGAGAAGCCGTCTCCGTCGTGGAAGAGAGGGAATTCCGGTGAGCTTCACCCATCTCATTCTTCCGGCGTTTTTCCTTGCTTTGAAGCATGTATTCGTGTTCCCTTGAGTCTAGGACCTTATATATGTGATTGCATGTGGTTATGGGTGGTTGGATTGTGAGAAACGGCGAGTTGCAGGCCGGGGCGCATTTCTGCCGGAGAAGAAGACCCATATCGACCTGCATGAGGTCGATATGCCCCCTGTTCCAGGTCGATATGGGCAGGCTGAAAGGGGAAAACTTGGTTTTTCATGTTTGTTTCGATCCGGTTTAAGTTATTCTCAATTTTTAAGTTTAATATATGTTTACCCAAGCATGTTGAACATATTTAAGGTGTAAGTTATTGGAATTGAGAGTCGGATTAAATTCTATTTCAATTAAGAGAGGTGGAAGCATGTTATTTGAAGGGTGGAACATGTGAAATGTTGATTGGAAATTTTTGAGTTAAATACTCGATTATAGGAGCAGGTTGAGGGTAAAAGCTTGTGTTATTATGTGGGTTTGGACGTTGATATTATTAGTTTGGATCGAAGGAAATTGTGGAAATTATGTTTAGATGAATTCGATTGTGAGTTGGTTCTTGGATTTGGTTAATTTTGTCGTTGTCCTAGATCGTCTATCCTAATTGATTGACCCTAATTATTGTAGGAGGTTGAATTGAGGAAACTAAGCTCATACACATTTAGCAGAAAACATCTCATTTCAAGCCTAATACCAGGTGGGAAAGTATTTCAGTATAAAAACAAACGTGTGTTTTTATTTCCAAAATGTGTAAACTGCTTTGTTTTAAATTGAGAACTGCTATGCATGTTTTTGTGCTATTATATCTGTCCTATGTTGAAAGCTAATAACAGAGAGTTATTGATAAGACAAGAACCATGTAATGTTAGTACATGCACTACTCTTATTAATCGTGAAGGTTTGATACCTTGGTATGTAAGTTTGGTTGAAGTGATGGGATCGTAAGTCTGTGAGAAAGTGAATGATTAAATTCGATCGGATCTCGAAGTATGTACCGAGATTAGTGCACTTAGATGATAGTAAGTTGAATGTTGAATCATTCCTAACTAATCATCGTAACTTGGAAGTGGGCAAGCTTCCAGTTACAACTATGATAACAGATATAATAACATACTTAGATGCGCATAAAATTAAAATGTTTTAGATAGCACGGTTCTTTTCAACAAAACCCCGTGTCTATCTGTGTGAGTTTCATAGCATGTCTCTTATATAATGTATGTTTTCGGGCAAGTTTCTCATTGGGTACATTAGTACTCAGCCCCTCGTATTATTTCTAAAATACGCAGGTTGAGCAGCAAGGATTGGAGTACAAGGGGTGTAAACAGGCGAGGCGAAGATTGTCTAATTTTAAAGATCCTGAGATATGCATCTTCATATGCATATCTCCATTACGCTGCACACACTGCTGCTACACGCTCTGTTCCTTCCTTCCCGTTTTGAAATGTTTGATGGACCAACTTTTATTTTCTTTAAAACTTGGACTCGAAGTATGATTTCTTTTGTTATTTAAATATCATTTTCAATTCTTTAGAGTCTTCCGCTGATTTAAATTAAGATTATGTTTTGGAAAACCTGATCATCAATGTAACGTGTCCCCAAATTAGGGAAGGTCAGTTGGGGGCATTACACTTATTTGTTTCAATCGTTAGTAGTATGAGCTTACTTTAATCCGCTTATTTGTTTTTCAGATATGTTTATTATTACATCGCTCGTTAATTCAATTTTACATAATTTCTTGGCTGGTCTGAATTTTTCTGGATGGAAAAGTGACATTGTCAAACTTTTGGTCATCTGTTCGTTCTGCAAACTCCCTGTCCGAGTCCGCCGACCGATGCATCTTCCGACGAGGAGCTTGCAAAGTATCACATATGGATGTGGTCGAATGACATGGCCACACAATACATCTTGGGTGGTATGTCAGATGCACTGCATCCTCGTTATGGTGATGTATGGATTGCGCGTGATATTATGCGACATCTTGACGTAGCATATGGCAGGCTCGATGGACATGCTAGATCCAGTCTTATCAAGCGCATTGCAAGACAGAAAATGGGTCAGGGCTATTCAGTGTGTGAACATGTGGAATCACTCATCCAGCTCATCGATGAGTACACATTAATGGGTGGTCAAATCAACAATGATGTCAAAATTAACTTGATACTCAACACACTACCGAAGTCATTTTATGACTTCAGAATTTCTGTTGAGAATAACAAAAATGAGTATATTGTTCACAGTATGCTCAGAGATCTTATGTCAGCAAAAGCTTCTTCAGTCTTTTCTGTGAGTCAGTCTGACTTGCTTTAGAGTTAGGAGAGTGATGTCAAAGAAAAGAGGAATGAATGAAGCAGTGGGAGCAATCTTGCATTATCAAGTCTTTCTAAATCTCTTGCTAAGAGTTCTTCTAAGTCACGTCGTAATGACATGAAGCTGAAGAATGGTAAAGGAGAGAGGAACAAAGTAAAGAAAGACAAATGTTTCAAGTGTGGCAAGAAGAGTCACTAGAACGTAAATTGTCCATGTTTGTTAACTAAGGGACAGGTACGTCTTCTTTTGCATTGGTTGTTGAAACATGTTTAGTATCAGTTTTCTACTCGTTAGTGGGTAGTGGTAACTGAGGTCACTAATCATGTTTGCTACGCTTTGTAGAGGATCAAGCTTAAAGCTTGAAAATGGCGGGATTACCATCTCCAAGACTGATGTTGGAAGTTGCTACTTCAGCTCATGGAAATTTTACTTTATGTTTATGATTAGAAATGTTTTAGTTTAGAAGAGATGTTTTGTATAAAACTCATTTCCATTTATTTTTCTATGGATTATCAGTTTTTTTGATAGATTTATTCTATCATGATAAATAACAATGTTTTCCATTATGATTAAATGGATGTTTCTCTTCACTACTTGTTTGCATAAACTGCCAGTGATCTATGCCATATTAAAGAATCTTACTGGAGATGTGGTTACATCGGTCTTGGTAGTTTTAAGTAATTCATGGAATTATGGATTTAATCCACGTATTCCTAAGAATGGTACTTATGAAAACTACTCAGAAGTATAAGAAGATAACCAGGCCTTTTAATAGGTGATTGTATCTCTAGAAGTTATTTTGTGTTTGCTCTGTGTTGAGTCTACTTCTGCAGTTGCCTTAAATAGGTATTGATACTATAATCACTTAAGTTATGGACATGTTACCTAATTCACTACAAGTCTCAGTCTTTGTTTTAATCAAGAAGGTTTAAGACTAAGGTAGAGAAGAAGTTAAACAAGACCGTAAAAACATTTTGGTTCATTCATAATGGTGTGTATCTCAAGTGATGTGTTTTACAGTATCTGGCAGAGCAAGGGATTGTATCCCAATTGACTACACCTGTTATCCTTCAAAAGGATGGTGTAGGAAGAACGAAATAAATAAGATTCTTTAAAGTTGATAAGCTATGCCAGCTTTGCCATTTTTTCATTTTAAGGAATAGCGCCAAAAGGAAGTAGTGTATCTGCTTAATCCAGTGTCTTCTAAATCAGTTTCAAATACCCTAGTGAATCTTGACTTTGTCAAAAGGTAATGATGGGTAGTTCGGCTTTTAAGCCGATGAAGGAAGCTGATTGGTTGGAAGAAAGGTTTAAGCTAATACTGCTTTGTGGGCTATCCCAAGTAAACGAAAAATGTGTTTTCTTTATGTATCTTAAATACAAGTAAGTTGTATAGGATGAAACCACAAATCCAAACGTGAGATTGTTCTCCAACGATTTGGAGAAGATAATTCAAATCCATTAGGAAATACCCCGTGGCAAATTGAGCATACCTCGGTAGGTATGGTAACAATTGCACGGTCGCCCGTGCAAGGCGGTAAACCACAAAATAATGCACCAGTAACTGACAACATAAAAGGAGCATCATTATGGTGGGAGTTTGCCGTAATAGGCTTAACAATACTGGTTCGTGGGAAATAGTCTTTGGACTTATTCTCAGTTGACGAACAATGTTGTGCTAATCCCTTAATGCACAACGAAACTGTTAAGACAAACGATGCGTTTAATGATGTCAAGTCAACGATTCATAAATGAATCATTAAAGTTATGGTTGTATGTCAGGATCAGTGTTATCAAATAGCTTTCTAGCTATAGACGACTGATTGATATACATGTAAAAAAATGCTCGAATGTCAACCTAATATATTTTAAAAGTCTAGGTTTGTGAGCAATGTATGTTTCAAAAACAAGGCATTCTCACTGGTTGCAGCTTTTAAACCCATTCGAATTCTTTTATCCATAACAACACATATGAACCTAAATATCTGGAAGATAGATGATGTCATCCATTTTTTCAGAAACGGGTACCTTAATAAAAGGTGATGACATCTATATGCAACAACCAGATAAGTTATGTGCAGTAAGATGAGCAACATCGTGTCTGGAAGCCAAGGAAGTTCAAGTATGAACTTAAGGGAGCTTCAAGGTCATGAAACAGACATTTTGATATTGTATGTCGAGAACGAGAGTTTCAAGTACCAGTTATGTGTCAACGGAAGCGTAATTTTTCTTGCACATTATATAGATAGTATTTTCACATTCGAAAATGGTGTGGAAATATTGTCAGGCATAAAGAGTTGGTTATCCAAACAACTTCAGAAGTAGGACATATGAGATACTGGAATATCCTTTGGATTAAATCTTGTGTTACCACAAGAAAAGGATTTTCAAGTATCTCAAGTCGCTTAAATTTATTCTATGGTGACTCGTTTCATGGTAAGAGAGGATTGTTGTCTGTCTTTACGGTGATGAACGAAGTCAGATATCTGTAATGCTATAGGCATGGTGAACAGATATCAATTCAACCATAGATAGGCAAATTGGCTTATGAATGTGCCTTGTGGATTGAATGGCATCGGATATCCAGGAGGATCATAAGGAAGGAAGTCGACCCCTAACTATGTGTTGGTCTTGGAGGAGGAGTTATGGGTATCTAACATAGAAGTGTGTTACAAATTTTTGTATGAAGGATGAGTGTGTAACAGCTTCATTAGCTTCGTAAGAAGCATAACTCTGGTGTTGTCTTGTAGATGTGTGTGTTCCGAGTTTGTCAAATAGAATCACAAGGTACTGTGATTCACTGAAAATGGACAAGCACCTGGTCCGTTTGCAAAGTTTCTTCAGGAAAATGGGATTGTTGTGTTAGGATTGTATACTAAAAGCATTTATGATTAAGTGTGTTCGTTTGATACACTGGTTTTCATAAATATGTTACATCAACATAGTCGCTATCTTATATAACAAACATACGATACGGATTATAATATCTTATTATCTCGCCTATAATGATGATCATATGGTGTGTAGGAGATCACAGAGGATCATATGAATCATTTGACCAAGCGAGATATAAACAGTATCACGGCTGAGACAGTCCTTGGATAGGCTGTCGATTTAGGTTGCAACACATCAGTTCATAAGTGAGCTTATCCTAGCTACTTGATGTGTCAGTACATCTTTATATATTGATGGGATCAACAGTGAGATGTGTAATTCTAATTGACATATGAATGAGTCAGACCTCTAGATACTTGTTATGATCTTAAACCTAATGAAAGGCTAAGGGGCATACATAAGTTGACCACACTTTGACTAGCTATGATGGTGAGTCTTTCATGTACTCTTATACCTGCATCTTGGGTGTGGTGGTTTGTGTGTGGCCTGCTTAGGCCGAACATGTAGGTAATCATATCCGTATTAGGATGGGGACATTCCCTTAGGAGCTCACAAGGTTCATTATGCTAAATCCTGCAGGTTGAATTATTTAATTCAGGCATAAGTGAAAAGGAGTGAGCGGTACTACTCAAGAAATAAGAGATTAATTAACTATGGCTAATTGTCATATGTTCGGAACCTTAAATATGTGGATCATTCAAGTTTAATGCAACCCGTTCCAAATTACGTGGTAATAAAGGGGTGAGTCAGCATTGTTACCGTGGTGAAGGTTAAAACAATATTTTATTATGTTTTGGGTTGGACATGGAATTAATTAATAAAAAGGGCCCACTTTATTATTTGCATTTGGTCCCTAGTCTGGCCCACAAATTGCTTGAGCCCATTAGGGTTAGGGTTTTGCAAACCCTAGCACTATATAAGCCTTTCTCACTTCAGATCTAATACATTATTACACAACACAAGTGAGGGAGATATTGGCGGCTACACCAATTCAAGGGAGAGTGATCGAGTTTTTGAGGATTGGTGGAACTTGGTAGCGTATCCTCACCAGATTTCCTAGGAGCAAGGGAACAGATAAGAAGATCAAATCTATTGGAACACGATAGCTTTGATCGATCCCACATCCTGATCTACTTTATCATCATTATCTCCGATCTAGATCTGTTGATCAGTCGCAGTCGCTGGAGTTCAGGTATTTCGTAGATCCATTATTTGCAATTAAGTATTAGGATCATGTATAGGGTTTGCTTGATTTATTCAATCTGATTTGTTTTGATACCCTAAGAATGATTGAAATGGCTAAGGAAATAAATGACAAGTCACGTTGTCTATTGTAGACTCAAATCCTTCATGTTGCCCAATATACTATGCCTGGTTCTCCAGACCAGAATGACATAGCTGATGAAGAAACCGAACATAATTGGATATGGTGAGATGTGTGCTAGTTAGCTCCAAACTTCCTAAATTTTTGTGTACTGAGGCTCTTTATATGTCGTTGTATATACTGAACAGGGTTCCAACAAGAGCAGTTTGAAAGTCTCCATTTGAACTGTATTAGGATTGGAAACCGAGTTTACGTCATTAGGCTACTCATTGGTATCCCCTCTTTTTTTATTATTATTATGAATATATTGTCCACTATAAGACTTTGGACTATGTACTATCATAAAACTACACATCAATACCCACTATCAACAGATCCCCATATAAATCCATCCACACCTCATATCATCCGATTCAAAAAGAAAAGATTTGTAGGCTCATCGAGTTTAGCAAAGAATTATGTAATGGGTTAGTGTTTGGTTTTAATGAGGCTCATGAAACGATGGCCTAATTTCATTTCTAAGTCCATGACACTCCTCTACAGTTTTGAGATAGAAACCAAAGCAAGTTCTAGAGGTAAAGTGTGCAGTGACATACTCTCATTCAAATTCTCATAGACTCAAATTCTCACAGGCTAAGCATATCCTAGAGGCCGAAATTAATCCCACAAATATATGCACCTCATCAACTCATATGTAATTTATCAATGCAAGTTTCACTAGAAGAAAATATTTGTCATCATTAACTTTGATCAATAAATACAAATATAACCCTTACTAAACCATTCATTACCTGACACAGTGTAATAGAGTAATAGAGTTTCCAAGTACGGACCAACTTAAATAAAAGAGAAACTAAAGCATTAAAAGGAAACTAAAACATTAAGGAATTTAAATAAATACATCACTAGTTCACCTAAATACAAATAGTGCAAGTCAAGTCTAAAATCAGGAAATAAAGAAAGAAAAAGGGTAGAAACACACATCGCCCGATCATATCCCCCTCCCCCAAACTTATTCGATGCGAAGAAAAGAATAAGTTTGTGGGGAAAAAAATCACAGAGATGTGTGTGAGACCTCATCATCAGCTCATTGTGGTGGTGGCCAGTACTGCCGGTAGCGAGCCATGAACTGGCGCATTTGCTCCTCGGCCTCCTGCTGATGCTGCCACTCGGCTTGCTATGCTGCCTGCTGCTGCACCCGCTGCTGCCGCTCCTCATCCTCAAAGGACCACCGGTGGGTCCACTCGGTCTGCTGCTGCTCCCAATGAGCCTGATGTGCCGTCTACAACTATGCCAACCGCTGCCGCTCCTCCTCCTCATAGGACCGCCGGTGGGTCCACTCCTGACGCTGCTCCTCCTCGAAAGAGCGGCGCTCAACTGCATATGTAGTATGAGCCTTGGATAAGGCCAGAAGCTGTGCAGTCCAATCACCCCACTGCTGCTCTAGGGCGCTCAATCTCTCCTTGAACACCACTCTGTGAGTGCGGCGCTTATAGAAAGTGGAGGACTTACCACGAGTCTTACGGGATGACTCGTCCAGAGTCTTATCCCGAGGTGGCTGCTCCAAATAAAGCGGTGGTTGCTCGATAGGCGGCTCCCTCTCCATCTCGGTCTCAGTATCCTGCTTATCCTCGTCAGGTCGGTGAGGCCCCCCGCGCTCGACCTCTACAGCAAGGACCTCTTGAGTGTGTGCTGTTGTGTCCAAAAACCATTTGTCACGGAAGTGGCAAATCCCTATATTAGTGAGCTCGAGATTCGAAAATGGAAAATGAGGGCGCATGCACTAGCGGAAGTAGTAGGGGGGGTGGCCGATGGTGAGAAATCTTTGATCTGATAGTTGCTGCAAAGTAAGTAGCTCAATTGGTTTGGCCCGCAGATGAGCCGTAAAAATCTCTATCCACTGTAGGACATGGGTCTAGAGGACCCCAATACAAATCATGCCTCGGGTGGCTGAGGCGGCTCTCCTGGACTGTCGCAGAAATAAAGTTGCAAAGTTGAGTTGCTTCTGATGCACTATGCAGTACATCACGAGGAGCTCGACATCCCGTACGGAACTATTATCCTTTCTGGAAAATAGAGTGTGTGTCAGGATGCGCTGGATGATCTGGAAAACAGGGTTCCGAATCATAGTGGCTTTGGAAGTCCCCGACTCTCAAGTGGCATCGGCAGTGTGGCAGAGTTGGGGCCAAAAGACTTTGGCACTGAACCCTTGTGACTCAGTGTAGTCCCCGTTGTTAGGGACTCTGAAAGCTCTATTTATCTCCTGGAGATTGAGATGCCTTTCTTCATTCATGGCCCGGAAAGTTGCACCCTCCGGAGTATTGCGGTCTACGGTAGTGACAGTAAGAGTGCTCATCACTTCCAAGGTTAGTCTCTAGTAGGTAGGGGCCGCTAGATTCAGAATTGGCCCCCACCCAATGCCCTCAAATAGCTACTTCACATTTTCATAGAGCCCTAAAGCCTCAAGGGCCTCTATGTCTATGTACCGAGTTGCCTCCACCCCCGATGGGCCACGCGGTCGAAGGCATCCATCCCAAGGAGCTGTATGCTATAAGATTCCGGTGTGTTTGGGTTGGCGGAAGGGCGACGACGTGGTGCCATGATAGACCTGCACTCAAGTATTTTTAAACTCAGAAACCAACATTTGAAAGGAAAAACAAGAAAAATAAATAAATATGCAAACACTAAATCCCCCTAGACTCAAACAAGTAAAGTTCACTTCCAAACTTAACAAAATAGGCCATGTATTCCATCTCCACAACATCTCAAACCCCCAATCAAGTCCTACATCCCCCAAACTCAACCAAGGCTTCAAATTCAAATTAAACCCAAATCAACACAAACCCATCTTCATCAACAAACTCAACCATCAACTAAACTCAAATTACCTAAATTTATCAATTCCAAAAAAAAAAAAAAAAAGCAAGCAACTTCTAGTAGACCCGGAAGATCAAGTGAGCATACGAGAATAAAGCAAATAAGCATCAATACTCGAAGTCATAAACAAAATTTAACTAAAATCACAAATTCAAAAGCCTAAACTGTAAAATCCAACATAATAAAACCAAATTAACTCTTCGAATAGCCTAATCGAGTATATAAGACCTCCAAATTGTCAATTCAACAAAAAGTTCACCCAAAAATACCCAATTGACGTCCAAGAACACAAATTACCGAGAACTATCAAAATTCAACCCACATTGCAAACAAATACATGAATTAACACTTAATAACTCGAATAGACAAGGGAGAAAGCGAAAATTACCTCGAATTTGAAAAAAAACTAGGAAGAACTTTGAAACTCTAGGATTTGGGGATTTCTCAATTTTTTGGGTGAAAAACCACAAACTAATCGGATAAACTCGTTCACAATACCATGGGTAAGCAATATGTAAGAGAGATTGGTGAGATTATGTGTGGAGGAGAAAATTTAGAGAGGATTAATTTTTTTAGTGCTTTATTTTTTTTGTTGAAGGAAGAGAGGGGAATAATAGTGAGGAGAGGAGAGAAAAGAGGGAAGAAATCAATTTTTACACACGTTCGGCGATACAGGACATTTTCAGCGACCGCCATTTCCATTTTTTGGTCGCCGAATCTACCCCGAACAGAATTTAAATTTTTTACAAATTCGGCGATCGGGTTACATTTTCAGCGATCGCCGAAAATATAATTTGATCACAAAAAATGTGTTGAATGGAAATTAAAATTTTTACAAAATTGGCGACCCAACCAATAGATTCGGCGACCGCCAAATTTGTTTTCTGGTTGCCGATTTTGTGCTGAACCTAAATTTTTTTGACGATGAACTTGGCGACCCGTATTTTACGTATTTGGGTCGCCGAGTTTGTAATTTCCAGCAATTTCTCATGTTTCCATCTCTTTTCTTGCACCAATAAAACTCAAAAACCACAAGTGAATGTAAAACACGAGAAATGGGGAAAAATGACACAAATTCAACTAACTAGAATGCAATAAAAGTTGGGTTGCCTCCCAATAAGCGCTTTATTTATTGTTTGTAGCTAGACACAACAGAAAATAATCTATGGATAAGCTAATCAGTACTTGGAATCTGATCAAAAGGATACATAACCTGAAACATATTACACTCCTCGAAGTACCCATCACAGTCGTGCCTCTCCATTGCCTTGCAGATGGAGAATGTAACTTTCTCATCATTCACTCTCAGGCTCAGCTCTCTTCTCTTCACATTGATCAAAACGTCAGTAGTATTCAGGAATGGTCTCCTAAGTATCAGCGGGACATTCTTATCCTCCTCTATATCCAGGACCACAAAATCAACGGGAAAGATAAACTGGCCAACCTTGGCCAGCACATCTTCGACTATCCCCTTGGGATAGTTCACTGATTGATCTGCCATCTGAAGCTTGATGATGGTAGGCTTGATACTCCCAATTTGTAGCCTCTTGAAGATAGAAAGAGGCATCAAATTGATGCTGGCCCCCAAGTCACAGAGAACCTTCTCAAAATTTTCCCCCAATAGTACAAGTGATTGAGAAACGTCCCGGATTTGCCCTTTTTACTGGCATTTTCTTCTGGATTATAGTGTTGCATTCCTCGAATAGATTGACTGTCTCGAATGCTCCGAACAGCTTCTTCTGGGTAACCATATCTTTCGGAAACTTCATATACCCAGGAATTTCCTGCACCACTTCAATAAGAGGTAAATTGATGTGGATTTTCTTCACGTGCTCCGGGAACTTCTTATATCTCTCATCATTTTGCTTCTTTGCAAACCTCTGTGGGAAGGGGACATAGACTGGTTGAGCAGGTTTGGTACTGTCTTCAAGACAACTACCCTTACTCTTTTCAATTGTTCTTCTTCAGGAAAAACATCATCAGGCTGTGCAACTTCAAATTGCACAGGCATATCAGCTGGAATGGATGGACCTTCATATGCTTTTCCACTACAAATCATAACAGCATTGCAATGATCCTTCGGGTTCACCACAATATTACTAGGGAACTGTCCAGGGGTATGCCGGTTGCCTATTACATTCACAATTTGGGAAATCTGAGTGTCAATCAGCTTCTAATGCTTTCCCATCTCACACATATTGGTCTGCAACTCCAAAATATCCCCCTCAATCTTGCTTATCTTGGCATTAGACATTGCAATAAATTGAGTGAGGAGTTCCCTCATGCTCGGCTCCTTAGGTTCATTAATCGCCCCATTGGTTACCGAAAACCAAGTGGGGGCGGTAGTGAATTATTCGGATTAGCATAGGAGAGATTGGGGTGGTAGGCCATGTTCCCTGCCGGGTACCCCCTGATCAAACCCATACCGAGGTTGATTAAACCCATGCTGAGGTTGATTATTCTCCAGCTTACTGAGACGGGTCTCCAGTATTTTGGTAGAAGCAGCTACCTCCTGTCTCATCTATCTGACTTCAGCAGCCAAATCTCCAGTATCATCTACTGCTGCCACTTTGCGCTCGTTTCTATCTGCAGGCCAATTATACTCACTCTTAGCCGTAGTTTCCAGTAGCCTCATACCCTCCTAAGGAGGTGTAGCAGTGATGGACCCTCTAGTTGAAGCATTTACATGCTTCTGAGTCTCGTTGTCAAGCCCCCCATAGAAATAGCAAACTTGTTGCTTTTCAGTGAATCCATGACGAGGGCAAGCACGGAGAAGATCCTTGTAGTGCTCTCATGCCTCATAGAGAGACTCTCCAGAAAATTTTTTGAACTGAGCAATTTGAGTCTGCAACCTGATAGTCTTGCTTGGTGGAAAGAACTGGATCAAAAACAACATGCAAAGCTCCTCTCATGTCGCAATCTCGTTGCGGTTTAGTGATAGATACCAAGACAAGGCTCTATCTCGCAGCGTGAAGGAAAACAACCTCAGCCTGATGTAGTCAACCGACACCTGATTCTGCTTGACCGTGTCACACAGTAGTAGGAAAGACTGGATGTGCACATGAAGATCTTCAGAAGAAAATCCTCCAAACTGATTTTGTTGCGCATTATGAATCAAATAGTCTTCATTTCAAAGTTAGGCGTATTCACCTTCAGCCCAAAGCCAACATGATGATGCCGGTCAGTCATGGCTCGTACATCTCATCAATAGTCGCATCCCGATGCACTGTTTGAGTTTCCTGCTCCTGGAGCTTTAGATTCATCTCCTGTAGTTGCCTCTGCAACTCTACAGTCTGCGTTGCTTGATTATCAGCCATAGGGAATGCTAATCTTCTTCTGGCGGAATTCCTTCGACAGGTAGCTTTAATCACCAGATCTATCAGCTCAAGTGGAGGACCTTTCAATCTCGTTTGCATATACTACCTGAAAAGAAACACCAACAGTGATCGACACAGAAAATAAAAAAAATGTACGTAAAATAAAATCTAGATTAGTGGCTTAATATGAGAAATAGTGTCAATTATAAATCTATGCATTCTTCGGCAACGACGCTAAAACTCGAAAGCGTGTTTTGCAACACACTATTCTGCAAGTGTACAGACCACTGTAGATGACAAGTAATAATTTATATCGAACACAAGGAATTGTGGGCTCGAAATATAACCAAGCACTATTGCATAGATATTTTACTACTATCTAGAGACTTTGATAAAAAGGGTTGGTTTATTAAATTATGCAATTTTTGAATGTTAATAATTAAAAGGGAAATAAAAGGTTGACTTTGAAAATGGAGAAGACAGGATTCCAGGGTAGTTCACTATGATAAATAATTATGCAAAATATTTATTCAATCTAATTCTAATTTAATTTCCTAACACTTGGATTAATCACAATTATGTTATCAGGCGATTCTCTCGAATTCTAAACCATAACGTGGAAATAAAAATCTTAATGACTTCTCTCGGATGCGCAAAAACAATTTTACTCTTAATAAAAACCTCAGATTTCTAAACCCTTCAATAATTCGAATACCTATCAGACATTCAAATTACCAAATCTAATTATCCTTTAAAACCTATTGATTAACCTAGACTTCCCAGTTCAAGAAATATCAATTAATTTGCCATGAATGGCCAATATTAAGCAAATAATAAAAAACCCAGGAAATCACAATGCGAATGGAAAATTGAATTTAAATAAACATGTGCATAAAATTCATAAAAGTTCAAACCCTAGGATCCACTTTGGATTTAGTCAGACATGCTAAATTCCATCAACATAAAAGAAGAAAGATATAAAGAGAATGAAAACATAGAATCAAAGAACCGTAGTCTTCAATCTTGAGTCTTCAATCTACGTTCTTCGAATTCTGCTGCGTTCTTACAATTTTTCAATTCTAAAAACTATAAAATAATGAGAATCTCACGTTTTTCAACCTTGGAAGCCTCTATTTATACCTATCTTCTCCAAATCCAAAAAGATATGGGATTTACATCAATTTTCGGCAACTAAAATACGTTCGGCGACCCGTAAAGCAGGAATGGCGACCGCCATTTGTGTACGTGGGTCGCCGTTTCTGCGCCGTGGAAATAAGTTAAAAAAACAATATCGGCGACCCAATTGCGAAATCGGCGACCGCCAAGTTCGTATTTTGGGTAGCCGTTCTTGTCACGAACGGAAACTGTAGTTATTCACCAATATTTTCTCACTTCTTCCTTCTTCTGATGCAATTACAAGCACCGATTGTCACCATAACGCTCAATCATATCCTGTAAATGGCTTGATTTAGTCAGACATGCTAAATTCCATCAACATAAAAGTCGAAAGATATAAAGAGAATGAAAACATAGAATCAAAGAACCGTAGTCTTCAATCTTGAGTCTTCAATCTATGTTCTTCGAATTCTGCTGCGTTCTTACAATTTTTCAATTCTAAAAACTATAAAATAATGAGAATCTCACGTTTTTCAACCTTGGAAGCCTCTATTTATACCTATCTTCTCCAAATCCAAAAAGATATGGGATTTACAACAATTTTCGGCAACTAAAATACGTTCGGCGACCCGTAAAGCAGGTATGGCGACCGCCATTTGTGTACATGGGTCGCCGTTTCTGCGCCGTGGAAATAAGTTAAAAAAACAATATCGGCGACCCAATTGCGAAATCGGCGACCGCCGAGTTCGTATTTTGGGTAGCCGTTCTTGTCACGAACAGAAACTGTAGTTATTCACCAATATTTTCTCACTTCTTCCTTTTTCTGATGCAATTACAAGCACCGATTGTCACCATAACGCTCAATCATATCCTGTAAATGGCTTGATTGTGCGTGAAACATGCATAGACAATATAAAACCAAACCAAACGTAATATTTCCTAAAAGAATAAGAATAAGGCACAGAAATATCATTGAACGATCTAACCCAAGGCAAATAGCTAGCAAATTCACTGCAGTAAATGCACAAAATGAGTGTTTATCACACGCCCAATTCCACCTTGTGATTAATTTGGATAACTTTAAGTGCAATACTCACACTTCAATACTTTGATATTCCATATGTCATTTCTCACGACCAACTCATCTATCCCCTTGATTGGTTTTTGTAACATTTGATCGATATTTTATCCTTCAAGTCATTTAAATCGAATCGTATTATAAGAAATATAAATAAGTAATAATGTACATGCATCATATTATAATACGTTGACTTTTTAATAAAATGCATAAAGTTCATTATACTATTTATTTTATTACTGATCACTAAAACTTTATCAATTTATCAAGAATTAATAATAAAGTGATTAATAAAAATTATCGTTCTCACTATGATTAGAATATCAAATAATCTTATGTATTGAAACGTATTTTTCCAAAAAATTGTTTGAGCAAATCAATAGGGAAGAATTTTGGAATTTTTAAAAACATAACTCAAATTGAACTTTTAAAATCAAAGCATAAGATTAAAAAGGTATTGAACAAATAGAGAAAACACAAATTCTCTTGATTGATTCCTATCCCAACTGACATGCAATAATAAAATAAATTAAATAACCATTTAATCCTGTTAAGGTGGAATATTAGAAAACTATTGTAAATTCCTTGATTCGACATCACAAAGTTGGTTGTTAAAAGCCTATATCATTTGGCCTCTAGATCAATTTTACAACTCTAGAAAACATCATATTTATTCTTAGGCCTTATTTCTTTCTTCTCACACAAGAATTTAAATCGGATTATGAAGTCCTATTCCATTAATAACTTTTATTTCTTGAATCTCAAGTTAATTAACTAGTAACTTAAATAAGTGGCCAACCGATTTAAATTGATAATTAAATCAAGATCTTCATAAATTTTAATAAAAGCGGTGATTCAAGTTAATTAAACTTTTAACATACATGCAGTATAGTAATTATAAGAATCGTATAAGAATTTAACTATTCATCAACATAATAATAAAGATCAATGTTAGGAAGTATTCCTACATATCGTTGTTTTGATGTGTCAAAGATTGTATAGAAACCACCAGTTTAGAGTGTCTCCAGAATAACTCTAGTTTGTACGGAATTTGTAAAGTCCTGTCTAGAATTTTCCTCAAGTTGTAACAGAGTTGATCAAGACAAACTGGACTTGGGATCTAATATGCCAGTTTGGACCACATGAGCAGAAACTGGTACTAGCCACTAGCTCGAAACTAGCATTCAGAGGAACTGACCAAGGACGCTAGTTTGGTTCATCCCAAACTTGCAAGACCAGTTTCCACACATGATTCTAACTCACGTATAGAGACATAGAGATCAAGTTAGAGGAATGCTTTACAAGCCAGACTTTAAAGAAGGAGAATATTTAAAGCCTGAAGTTTTCGGAACCAGTTGCGATTCCTCAGACCTACAAAGAGTCGTTCTGAGACAAAACAACACGTCAACATCCAGTGTCAGAAAAGGACGGAGTAGGTGCATAAGTTCTGGAAAAGCATCCTGCTTTTACAGTCAAGAGCGGCACTGGATTGGACATCATCCAGATTATCTCTAAATGGATCTAATTTTGAACCTTTCACACTTCATCTATAAATAAATGAAGTGTTCCCAAATGAGAGGTTACTCATTCTGGCAAACCTAAACCGAATCAAAGCTATCAATAGATAACCAGATTCTGAGAAAACAGTCTCAAAAAGGATTTCCAACTCTGAGGCTAATTCTAAGCTTACTGTATGCCATCTTGGGACACGACACTCGTAGTTTTTCAGCTTGAATTATACTCTTGGCGTTCTTACTTTCCCAGTAGGAACACAACAGTTTCTGATTATCTCCAAGCAGGAAATATCACAAGTGTCTAGCCGCAAGTTCGATGGTTCCGGGAAGAACGTTAAAGTTCCAAACTCCAGATGAGGAGGCTGCGTGGTGTGCCCACACTCAAAGTCTGCGAAGCTGGAAGGAAGACAAAGGCATGGACGAGTGAGCTAGTGGCTGGTAGACATTTGCATCTACCAGCTAGCTATAGATCGTGAGCTCTTTAGGCTCCAAACCTCTATAAATCCTTTTGCATTTTACTGCTAATTTGTTTATTTTCTTGCAAGGATTTAAAATTCAACACATCCCCTTGTAGGATTTGAGTCTACGGTGTCATTTATTTCTTTAGCCGTTTGGATCGTTCTTAGGATATAAAAAACAAATCAGATTGAATAAATCAGGCGAACCCTATGCATGCTCCTAGTATTTAATTTCAAAGGACGGATCTACGGAATACCTGAACTACAACGTTTGATCTACAGATCTAGATCGGATATGGCGACAATGGAGTAGATTTGGATGAGGGATCGATCAAAGCTATCGTATTCAACAGATCTGATCTTCTGATCTGTTCCCTTGCTTCTCGGAAATCTGGTGAGGATACGCTACTGAGTTCCATCAATCCTCAAAGAAGTCGATCACTCTTCTTTGAATTGGTGTAGCCGCCAATCTCTCTCTCTCTCTCACTTGTGTTGTGTAATAATGATCTGATAGAGAGAAGGGTTTATATTGTGCTAGGGTTTGCAAACCCTAACCCTAATGAGCTCTGAGCATTTTGTGGGCCAAACTAGAGACCAAATGCAAATAATTAAGTGGGCTCTCTTTATTAATTAATTCCATGTCCAACCAAGAACATAAATAATAAAACATTGTTTTAGCCTTCACTACGATAACAATGCTGACTCCCCCTTTTATTAGCACGCAATTTGGAATAGGTTGCATTAAACTTGAATGATCCACATATTTAAGGTTCCTGACATTAATTAATTAATTTCCCAATTACTTAATCATAAATGCTTTTAGTATACATCCCAAATCTTCCACTTATACTCAAAGCATAATACCATTGTTTTATTAGAGTATTAAGTGTCTTTATATCAGACCTAGCTTATTTGCATGTCCATCATCTTGTGATTGATTTTACCTACAAATCTAGACTATGAGCGTAACTGATCGCTAATTATTTTATTAGCAATTTAGCTAAGCTAATAATATAGCGGTGAAATAAAATTATCGAATCCCAGAGGACCGAAGTAATGAAAAAACCTAAACTATCAAATTAAGATTTTTCAGATCATTGTTTAGGAAATTGAAAATAGAGATTGTGATTTGATTATCTTGAAAACTAAATTAAAACAGAAAATTGTGAAAGGTTTGGATTCAAATGCGAAGAACATAGATCCTAGGATTTTCTATCTATTATGCCATACCTATTAGATCGACGTCGATCGATGTGTGTCCCCATCGATCGATGTAGAAAACACGATTTGAGCCCTACGTTGATCGTTACCTTGACTTTGGCATCGACCGACGCAGCTTCGGCGTCGGTCGACGTGAGCTTCGTGTGTCGTTCCAGCTTCAATGTCTTTTTCAATCGATCCTCGCCCTCGAAGTCGATCGACTTGCCTCCACATTGATCGATGTCGAGGCTACCACTCGGGTGTCTTCCATACTTAGCCAATTTTCATCCTAAAACCTGCAAAATACACCATCACAAGCATATCACGTGTGATAACCCTTTCATGCTTGTAAAAATAAGTAAATTGCTCTATAAACAACCAAAACAATCAACAAACTTATTGATAAGTTGATTAAAATACGAACTTATCAATTCCCCCAAACATAAACTATTGATCGTCCTCGATCAATTCACAGATAGGAAATTAAAATCTCTTGGAGATACAAGTGTGCAATGCCTCACAAGCTCCCTTACTATCCAAGTATCACTTATCTACATAAATCATGCTATCCAAACATAATCCATATTACCAAATTATTGAAGAGGAACCTCACAAGATAGTGTTTGCACTCATTGCTCAAAGGTTGTCGGGTTTGTGTTTTTCTCACTCAAGGTATTAGCTCACCTCATCATAAGTTGGACAAGTTTCTCATCTCTCCATTGCGTGATAGTGTAGTTTTTCAGGGAATCAAATAGGTCTTTATTTGATTGTAATGGGGCTTACCTAAAAGGTGTGATATTTTTGGCCAAGTGACTAGAAATATATCAATGTACCCTCAACACCAATCATACGATAACCACATTCAACTCTCATCACTTTTCTTTTTCTTCTTTTTTTTTTCTAGGATCCCTTTTCTCATTCAATTTTTTTTCAACATTATTGAACTTCTAGTGAACTTACAACAATAAAAATTTTCTTTCGCTCATGTTCACTCTTCTCAATTTTTCTCAGAGGGATCCGTATTCATTTTATCACATGGAACTGGACAAACTTCTTTCTTTTTCCATTAGTTCCCAACAAAATCATATCACAGTCCAACAATCCATACTTTCCAACAAATCCATTCCCCCCGTTTTGCAACCATTCTTATCAAAGAATATTCATTCAAGGCTTAAATGGGCTACAAGTGGAAATTAAGGGTCAGTGTATAGGAGATGGGCTATGAAAGAACATGCCTAAGATCATTTTCACCCTATTACTCCACTTAATGCAATCTCAAGAGAGCAACTTGTCAAATTCTAGGAGGTTATTGCTAAAAACCTTATCACTCATCAAATGAAAAGCAGGCTCAAATTTTCACATAGGGTTCTAATTTTTGTTACTCTTCAATAATCACCAAATTCGAACATTTCTCATGCATAATTCATACTTCAAAGATCAACATATCAAGCAAGTAGCTCCTATCATTGGCTACTCTATCACACAAAATTCTCATTCCATATCCAAAATCGATCAATCATAAATCAACAATTTTCATTCAACAAAGGAGGACGAGTCAAATTAACTATCATCATGAAATAGTTCCGACTGTCCTAGGTTCAGAGCTCCTAAAGATTAACACGCATCAATTGTGAATCGACTACAACCTAAATGCATAAAACAATAAAACTTAAAAAAATAAAGCGATAAAAACATTTTCCTTTTTCATGTCCTCATCCCCCAAACTTATTTCACTCGAAGGAGTGGAAAAGTTTGCAAGTTAGACTTGAAAAAGAAGAAACGGTAACTCAAAACTTGTCGGACGAACCATTATCCTCCTCTCTCCTCCGTCGCCGGTAGGTGATCACGGGGTCGATGTAGAGATGAATCTCATCCATCTGCGCGGTCATGTGCTGCAGCTGTGCATCAACAGACTCTCGGTAGGCCACGCAGACTGCACGTTCCTCCTCAAAGGATGTGCGTACCCCATCGATGGATGTGTGCTGCTACTCCATGAACAGATGCTGCTCCTCCATGAACGCCCGATATTGCTCCTGAAAGGCAGGCTGCTACTCGGCCATCTGCTGCTGCTGCTGCATGAAGGCCACGAACTGTGTCCAGTCAGGCTGGGCAGAACTAGAACTCTCTCTTGAGAATAAAGTTGTCCCCTGATCCTCGGGGATATCCTCCGTCGCCTCCTTGGCCTATTGCCGGAGTAGCCGCTGTCGCTCCTCCTCTTGCTCCTGCTCAGCTGTCATAATGCGCTGGTCGGGCCTCAAACGTCAACTCCGACGACTAAGGCGGGAAGTGGGAGCACCTCGGCCACACTGGCCTACCGCGAGCTGCATGTGGGCCTCGGTCGCCATGAACCAATTGTCACGGTACTCCAAGTCCGTGACGTGCGTCAAATTAGGCTGAGGGAGAGGGAAGAAGTCTCTATTCCAGAACTTCCAAAACCACCCGCCTTGTGGCCGGCGAGCAATCGCCTGCATCTGAATGAGCTACAAGTCGTCAAGGCCAGTAGGTGGTGGACATTCTCCCAAATCCACCATCGGT
Source organism: Plectranthus barbatus (assembly GCA_026898455.1). Lineage (NCBI taxonomy): Eukaryota > Viridiplantae > Streptophyta > Magnoliopsida > Lamiales > Lamiaceae > Plectranthus > Plectranthus barbatus. The sequence goes on from JAPKLW010000298.1 coordinate 272,413, forward strand.
ATCCCGAGATGCTCGGCGATAGGGGTGATCAATCCCCCACTCCAGACTGTGTGAGGCTTGGCCTTCGCCTGCCTCTCCCAATTATCCATCACCAGCATAGCCATGCTCACCGGGGTCCACATGAGCATCCCTCACAATGCCAAAAGCTCCAAGAATCTCACTTTCCCACTCTCATTCCTTCCAGCAAGGGACACCCCCATGCACCTCTGAATGTAGCAAAATATGAGATTATCAATGGAGGAGGCGTTGAGACCCCCCGAATCAAGATCCCCGTTGTCCTCGGCCTCTGAGGTGATCTGTCGACAGAATCTCACCGGATTGAATTCCTCGGGGTGATGGTAGGCGCCTCAAACTGGACATCCCAAAATCTCATCAAGTTGGTTTCGTGTTAATGAATGCCTCTAGTTGCCTAGCTGGAAGTGAATGGCGGTAGGCTCAATATTCTGGGGTGACTTTTCCACCGTGAGGGTGGCAAAGAAATCCCTCACGTGAGAAGGGTAAGTGACCCAATGGGTTGTCATCCATCTCCTCCAATGGATCCTCCGGAGGAGAGCCTCCACATCTGCACGGATGCCCAACTGCTCCATGGTGTGTGGGCAAGGGTGTCGGGACTGGCGAATCGTGGCCTGGAGGAACTTGGTGTAGGCTGACACCTCCTCATTGGTCTGGAATGCAGGTCTCCCAGCCATTTCAATGCTGCAAAACAAAGCAAGAGTAAGGTCGACTTCAGCAACAAAACTGCAATGCACCAAGCAAAGCATCACAAATTCCCCCCTTCATGCAATACCCATTCGAAATTGACATGACAAACAAGAAACTCAACTCTAATACAAGCAAAATGCAATCATGTAGCCGCCCAATTCAAAGGTTTATCAATTTGGTCCAAAATCAAAACCAAATAGAAAGAGGGTTACCACATAAAAATTCAAATCATACTCAATTAGGTTCAAAATCGAGATAAGACAAGGATATATATCGACTAAACACATAACCCATATCGAATACAAGCATGGAAAATAATATTCAAGTCCTAGTGTTAACTAAGCAAGAAATCATTAATCCAACGGTTCAAAACCCTCAAAACTATGAGCAATAGTCAAAAACCTCAATTAATTCAAAAGGAGAAGAGATTAGAAGCCATACCTAGCGTAAAATCAACGATCAAAGGGAGTGGGTCAAGGGTTTTTTTTTCTTTTTGTATGTGTGTCGTGTGTGAAGTGAGGGGGATAAGGAAAATTTAAATTAAAAACATATCGTCCCGCGCGTCTGAAGTGTTGACATCGATCGATGATAAGCTCATTTTTCTACTCTCTTATCGCATTGTTTTTCTTTTCTTTTATGCATTTTAGCTTGTTTTCTTGAATAAACTGAGCATGAGTATATATTAGAGGGTGTTATGCTTGTCATGGTATGATTTCGCAGGTTTTAGGTCAAATCCAATGGAAAACCCGTACCGAAAGCAGCAGATGTTAAAAGAAACAGTCACTACTTCTTCCACCGATGAATCTGAGCTAATGGAGCATTTCATTTGAAAGATCTTTTAATTAGCTTTCCAATGCAACTAGAATCGGATCAATCGGAGTTTGGATGCAAAAGTTATGGCCAAAACCGTGAGATTGTGCAGAAGGGTCGGAAGTGGCAAAAATGGTCTCTGTTTCGACCGATTTGAAGTCCATATCGACCGGGGCAGATCCATCTCGGCTGAGATGCGTGTTTTTGCAGCCCAAATTTGCACGTGATAGAAGATTTGAAAGGAGAAGATACCATATCAAGATATGGACGAATTTTGGAGCAATTATACCATCCAAGGCCTCAACCCTACTACTATATAAACTCATAATTAGCTCAGAATTGTACTCTCTCTCAGCCCCTTTAGTTATTAATTATTTTCAGAGTTGTTTTTACTTTAGTTTTTGTCAGAATTCCTCTTTAATTTTTATTTAGTTTTAATGAAATCTTTATTTTTCCCTGCAATGCTTATTTTCAATATGTTAGGCTAGAACCCTAAACAGGTTCTAGGGTTTCTCCATCTGTGATGCATGTTTTGATCCAATAATTCAAACCCTTTTTAATTGGTTTAAATCCTATGTTTTGTTCTAAATCTCTTCTCATCGAAGGATCGAGAGATGAAGATTGAGGTAGGTCACAGTTATTAATTGAAGGACCGAGAGGTGAAGGTTAGTAATACGAAGTTAGGGTTTAATACTTTTGATTATCTGTCCGACCAAGAAGATTTCAATCGTAGGAAAAATCTAATTTTTATTGAAATTAATTAACTTTGTGTGTTTGAGACCAAGAGGAGATAACCACTAGTTAATGATTTAGGATTTAATTGCCCGACCAAGGAATTAATTCCACATTAATAGACTTTCCACCAAAAATATCTTTTTTGGGTTTGAATATTTGTTTCTTGCATGTTGATCAGATTGGTAGATTTCTCTAGAATCTGTGCTTTTTAATATTTATTTTAATCTCTTTAAATTAATTGTTCTGAAAAACCCAAAAATCCCTGTTTTGAATTACTCAAACAAAAGTTCTGAAAACCATATTCAGTACATGGATCCCTTCATTGCCCTATCCCTGTGGGTTCGACAACCTTCGAGTACTTATATATTTATTTGTCCTATGCTATAATTTGTATGCATATTTAGCATCGATCAAATTGGCGCCGTTGCCGGGGATAGTCAGACGACGAGTTATTATTGGATTGTTTGAAGACTTCTGAATTGGGTTGTATTTTCTTAATTTTTATTTTTAAGTTTCGAGTTGGTATTGTTTTTCTTTGTTTTTGGATTCTGTTTTTCCTTTCTTGTGCGTGAGTTTTTTTTTTTCTGTACCGTGTTTGTTTTGGCCGAGGCAGCCTTTGCCACGATCGAGACTGACCCTTCATCTTGGCTGTGACACACCCTATCCTGGCCGGGATATTCTGAAAGTTCCCTCAATTACTGTGCAGGTGCATAAACACACGGAACAAAGGAAAGGCACTCGAACCTTTCATACCAGAAATCGAAGCAGCCTGCAGGAACAACAAAAAGAAGGGAAAGACGCTGAATTTTGAGATGGAAGCAAACCCGGAAGCCCCGTTTCAAAATATGCCTCCAAAAGAACAGAGACAGCTGCTACAGGATATACAAAACATGAGGGTGCAACTTCTTGCAGCCCAAGCCATCCAGGCGGAGCAAGCCGCGAAACTGGCTGAACTGAATAACAGACAGGTGGTGGTGCCACAAAGGTCCATCTTGGACCGATTTTTACCACAGCAGGAAGAGGACGGATTCAGAGTTGGCATCAATGCCAACAATTTTGAGCTGCGCACAGGGCTGATTCAGATGGTGCAGCAAAACCAGTTTGGGGGGGGGGAGCCATTGAAGATCCATACGCCCACCTCAATCTGTTCATAGAGGTGTGCGATACAGTGAAGCAGAATGGAGTCCCCCAGGTCGTCATCCGAATGAGACTCTTTGCATTCTCACTCAGAGACGAGGCGAGGTCTTGGTATGCTGGGCTTGACAAAAGCCAAATTAGGACATGGGAGGAGCTTCGAGCAGAATTCCTCACCAACTACTTCCCACCGAGCCTGCTGCTGAAGAGGAAAGCTGCCATCACTACTTTCAAGCAGCTTTATGATGAATCCTTGCATGAAGCTTGGAAACGATACAAGGAGCTCCTGCGACTCTACCCCGGACACGAAATTGATCTTGAGATGCAGGTCTGCCACTTCTATGAAGGTATGAATCCTCACATGAAGGAGATGGTAGACGCATCAGCTGGAGGGATCCTGATGAAGAAGAGTGGTGCAGAGAGTATGAGACTGCTAGCAGACATGGCACTGAACAGCCACCAATGGCCTACTGAGAGAGAGATTCCAGTCAAAGCTGCAGAGGCCAAGCCAGAAGTCGATGTGGCTGCAGAGGTGAAGACGCTCCGAGAGGAAATTGAGAAGCTGGGAACTGCTAAGGTTGCTGCTGTTACTACTGAGCCAAACATGGCGATTGTTCCGGTGGAGGCTGACTACATCAACCGGGGAGCAAGCAGTTCATCTGGAGCTGCGAATTCGGAGGTGAACTACATTGGCGGTGGTTATCACAATAACTACCGAGGTAATCAGGGTTATCACTATAACCATGGGCGATCTCACCCTGGTTTTTCTTATGCTAACCCCACTGCTGCAGAACACCCTCCACCTGGCTTTGATGTAGGTACAGGAGGTGAGATCATGGAGAGAAAGAAGTCTGTGCTGGAAGAGACACTGGAAAAATTCATAAAGAGTTCAGACAACAGGTTCGGCAAGGTGGAGAATGAAGTGAAAGGGATGGCCACCCACATGCAACTGATGACAAAGCACTTGGAAATGATGGACACCCAATTGAGCTAGATTTCCACAACCCTGGGAAATCAGCACAAGCCGGGCCAACTTCCGAGCATGACGGAGATAAATCCAGCAAAGGCAAAATCAGTAAATGCCATATTGCTGCGATCTGGAAAGAAGTATGAAGGTCCGAGCCATGTAGAAGGAGAAGAAGTTGAAACATAGGAGGAGAATCCCGAGCATAACACCTTTGTCTCGGCTGAGATGGCCCCCATCCCGGTCGAGGCAGAGGAAAGCAGGCCGGCTGAGACAAGCCAGACACGGCCGGGGCAGATGGAAAGCAGGACGGCCGGAATCGACTTATCTCGGTCGAAACAGAAAGCCAAGCAGGGCGAGAAGGAAAAAGAGAAAGAGAGAAGAGATGAGCTGGTTGCTCCAATGCCCTTCCCACAGAGATTTGCAAAGAAAAGGGAAGACTCTAAATTCACTAACTTTGTTGAAAATCTTAAAAAAGTTAATATTAACATTCCTCTTGTTGAAGCTCTCAGGGAAATACCCGGTTACATGAAGTACCTCAGAAGACTGATGAGCGAGAAGAAGCAGTTCATGGAGAACGAGACTGTGAGGATACATGAGGAGTGCAATCTACTGCTACAGAAGCAGATCCCTATCAAGAGATCGGACCCAGGTTGCTTTTCAATATTTATCGAGATTGGAGGAAAGGAGTTCCAGAATGTACTATGTGACACCGGGGCAAGCATTAACCTGATGCCTTTGTCGATCTACAAGAAGTTAGAGATAGGAGAGATGAGAGCCACCACGATTACTCTTCAGATGGTGGACCGATCTGTGTCCAAGCCCAAAGGTATCGTAGAGGATGTACTTATTAGAGTTGGTCATCTGATATTTCCTGCTGATTTTGTAGTTCATGAGATGAAAGAAGATGCCAACACCCCATGATATTGGGAAGAGAGTTCCTCGACACAGCCGGAGTCCTGATTGACTGCAAGAGGGGGGAGATCACTCTGAGAGGGAATGAAGAGTCCATTACATTCTGCATTGACAAGAACAAGAGGAAACGGGAATGCATCCGGATCACTACTGCTGAAGAAGAGGAAGAAGACAACGAGACACCGGAGGAAGAAGAAGAAGCCATCTGGTGGGAACGAGGAAATGAGTCAGTTAAATCGGAAATTAAGCTGCCTCCTTCTGAGTATACCACCGTCATTCAGAACCGGAAAGTCTTCATGATCGATTTGAGGGGTCGACGAGTCTGGACTCGACCGCCTTGGTGAGCTGATACTGGGTCGAGCCACGACGGTAAATAAGGCACTGAATGGGAGGTAACCCATTGTGTTTTTGATATTTCATGTCTCTTTTAATTATTTTCGAGTTATTTCTATTTTGTTGCTTTTACTTGTTTATTTGTCTTTTGAAAAAAAAAGTAAATTCGAAGTCTGTCTCAACCGAGGCAGAGGCTGCCACGGTCGAGACAGAGAGCTGAGGTGTGGTACACTTCGACCGAGACGGAGGTCGGGGAGAAGGCTCCATCCCAGCCAAGACAGAGTTCCCCACGGTCGAGATAGGAGTGCTAGCAGACTTATTTCACGCCGGTCAGAGTTTGAGGAAAGAAGGATACAAAGTTGGTGTCTGAGGCCAACAATTGAGGTACAGTTTCGAATTCTGAATCTGACTTTCAAACTTATTCTCTCTGATTTTCGAATAAGTTTTGGGGGAGGAAGATTTACGGATTCGAAACTCTTTTCTGTCTATTATTTGCTTTATTTAAATTTCTGCATGGGAATTTTTTTGAATAAAACGCGAGATTGTGGAAACTTGAGCATGTTTGAAACCTAGGACTTTGATGCGAGATGAGAATTGATTGACTTTATTTTGCGTTGATTGTAGTATAGTGGTGAGTATTTCCTACCTTTCACTAAAAAGCATACATTACAACCTTGAATAAAGTCCTTTCTGATCTTAGACTTGTGTGCACATATTTGCAGTGGAGAATGAGACTATTTGCAAGCCTATTGTAGAACTTGATTTGCATGACTTGTGTGTGATCTCATAATTATCCTAAACACTTGAGTGAATGAGTGAAACACTTCCTTTGTGAGTCTTCCATAGTTTACAGATGTTCTGATTCTTTCAAAAGTGTTGATGTCTTGTGGATTATCGAGTTTGAATGTGATGAATCTTGTGAGGCATTGCACTACTCTTCTGCTTGAACTTTTGATTCTTTCTTTTGTTGATTGAGGACAATCAAATGTTTAAGTTTGGGGGGTTTGAAAAGAGAAGATACCATATCAAGATAGGGACGAATTTTGGAGCAATTATACCATCCAAGGCCTCAACCCTACTACTATATAAACTCATAATTAGCTCAGAATTGTACTCTCTCTCAGCCCCTTCAGTTATTAATTATTTTCAGAGTTGTTTTTACTTTAGTTTTTGTTAGAATTCCTCTTTAATTTTTATTTAGTTTTAATGCAATCTTTATTTTTCCCTGCTATGCTTATTTTCAATATGTTAGGCTAGAACCCTAAACATGTTCTAGGGTTTCTCCATCCGTGATGCATGTTTCGATTCAATAATTCAAACCCTTTTTAATTGGTTTAAATCCTATGTTTTGTTTTAAATCTATTCTCATCGAAGGATCGAGAGATGAAGATTGAGGTAGGTCACAATTATTAATCGAAGGACCGAGAGGTGAAGGTTAGTAATACGAAGTTAGGGTTTAATACTTTTGATTATCTGTCCGACCAAGAAGATTTCAATCGTAGGAAAAATCTAATTTTTATTGAAATTAATTAACTTTGTGTGTTTGAGACCGAGAGGAGATAACCACTAGTTAATGATTTAGGATTTAATTGCCCGACCAAGGAATTAATTCCACATTAATAGACTTTCCACCAAAAATATCTTTTTTGGGTTTGAATATTTGTTTCTTGCATATTGATCAGATTGGTAGATTTCTCTAGAATCTGTGCTTTTTAATATTTATTTTAATCTCTTTAAATTAATTGTTCTGAAAAACCCAAAAATCCCTGATTTGAATTACTCAAACTAAAGTTCTGAAAACCATATTCAGTACATGAATCCCTTCATTGCACTATCCCTGTGGGTTCGACAACCTTCAGGTACTTATAAATTTATTCGTCCTATGCTATAATTTGTATGCAGATTTAGAATCGATCAATCGACGCATGCCTGCATTGATCGACGTCAACCTATTTTCCACTTTTTATAAAAAAATATGCAAAATCATATTGTAAGCATCGTAGGGAGGGTTTGATCGGTGGACAGATTCACGTCGATTGACGTGTCATGGCATCGATCGACGCGACTCTCAACATTGATCAACGTTCGTCCTCATTGGTCGAAGTCGACATGCTACTTGTCTCGCAAGGTGATTAAGCTACATACGAAAAAACTAAGGCAAGCACTCCATGATTCCTAGTTCGTCTAAAAATTATAATTCAAAAACTTAAATAAAAAAGAAAATAAACTGAAAGCAATTAAATCGTTGGGTTACCTCCCAACAAGTGCTTGGTTTTATGTCGCTAGCTTGACAATACCTTTGATCTTGGGCGATCTAGATAGTACACCTCCACGACACCAATTCTTCAGCCTCTGCCCATTGACCTTGAAGGTTGTGTCGTCTTGACCAGCTAGTTCAACCACATCGTTAGGAAATTGGGAGACTACTGTGTGTGGACCAGTCCACTTCGATCGCAACTTGCCAGGCATGAATTTATGGTGGGAGTTAAAGAGGAGTACCTTATTGTCAGAGTTGAAGACGTCGTGCTGGCAAATCCCCCGATTGTGGAATCTCTTAGCCCTTATTTTCGTAGGCCTCGTCCCTAAAGTCCTCCAGCTCATTCAATGCCATAGCTCGATCAGCAGCAGCCAGCTTCCAATCCAGGTTGAGCTCCTTCACTACTCTCCATGCCCTATGCTCCATCTTGACTGGGAGGTGACATGATTTCCCAAACACCAGCTGGTATGGGGACATCCCTATGGGCATTTTGTAGGCAGTGCGGTATGCCCACAGTGCATCATCGAGCTTCACAACCCAATCTCTCCTTTGCTTCACCGTCTTCTCCAGAATTTGCTTGATCTCACAATTAGACAGCTCTGTCAAACTGTTCTCTTGAGGGTGATATGGTGTAGTGACGCGGTGCTTGACTCCGTATCTTGCAAGTTAGGAGGCCAATAACTTATTGCAAAAGTGAGACCCCCCATCACTCACCAGAGCTCTAGGCGTCCCAAATCTTGTCACCAGCTTTTGCAGAAAATTGATGACAACCTTGGAATCATTGGTGGTCGTCGGGATGGCTTTCACCCATTATGATACGTAGTCCACCGCCGGCAGAATAAAGGAGAACCCACGGGATGGCGGGAAAGATCCCATAAAGTCTATCCCACAAACATCAAATATCTCGACTTCGATCACCGGGGTCTGTGGCATCTCATCTCTCCGCGAGATGTTGCCGGTCCTTAGGCAGCGATCACAGCCTATAATCCACCCACGATAGACCTCGTGGATAGAAGGTTAGTAGAATCCACTCGCTAGTATCATGAAGGTAGTCCGGTTGGCTGAGTGGTAACCGCCACTAGGAGAGGAGTGATAAGCCTCATAGATCTACCGCCACTCTGGCCCCAGGTATCGACACCATAGGTAGGGATCCTCCCAGTAGTAGAACCTAACGTAATGCAAGAATTTCTTCTTGGCATATGGGGAGGAATCTGGCGGAAGAGCTCCAATCACCAAGTAATTAGCATAGTCTGCATACCATGGTGTTTTTTACTCAAACGTCTCTCGCAGATCCTAAATAACATAGATCTGCTAATCAAGGAAGGTCTCTCGGATCCTCATCTGCTGATCATCCCCCTCGACTGGTGGCTCAAATCGTGATAAGTGATCGGCGATCACATTCTCGCTTCATTTCCTGTATTTGATCTCCAGGTCAAATTCTTGTAACAGCAGTATCCACCTGATCAGGCGAGACTTTGCATCCTGCTTTGCGAACAAGTACTTGATGGCAGCGTGGTCAGTGTAGACAATTGTTTTCGAACCTTTCAGATAGGACCATAATTTGTCAAACACGTAGACCACTGCCAACATCTCTTTCTCCGTAGTGGTGTAGTTGCACTGCACCGGATTCATGCTCTTGCTGGCTTAGTGGATAGCCTGGAATAATCTGCCCTTCATCTGCCCCAAGGCAGCTCCAACTGCAAGGTCGCTTGCATCATACATCAGAATGAATGGCTCTCCCCAATCTGGTGATGTCAGAACTGGTGCAGTCACTAGGGCCTTCTTCAGTCTCTCGAAGGCTATAGGCACTCCTCATCAAAAATGAAGGAAACATCCTTCTCTAGTAGGTTGCATAGTGGCCTTGAAATCTTTGAGAAGTCCTTGATGAACCTCCTGTAGAATCCAGCATGCCTTAGGAAACTCTAAACGCCGTTAACATTTGTTGGCGGTGGCATCTTCTCAATGGCAGCCACCTTTGCTCGGTCTACCTCAAATCCTTCAGCTGATATCCGGTGTCCTAGCACATTTCCTCCCACACCATAAAGTGGCACTTCTCCCAGTTGAGACACAGATTGGTCTCGGTGCACCTGTCCAGTACAATAGCCAAATTCTGCAAAAAAACGTTAAATGAACTACCAAAAACTAAAAAATCGTCCATGAATGCCTCCATGACTTCTTCGATCAGGTCATGGAAGATGGCCATCATGCATCTCTGGAAGGTCGCAGGTGCATTTTATAGAACAAACGACATCTGTCAATTGGCGAATACTCCGTATGGACAGGTGAATGCAATCTTGTGCTGGTCCTCTGGTGCTACTGCAATCTGGTTATACCCTGAATAACCGTCAAGAAAACAATAATAGGGATAACCGGATAACTTATCGAGCATATGATCAATGAATGGGAGGGGGAAATGATCCTTGCATGTGGTGGCGTTGAGAGCCCGGTAGTTGATGCAGAACTGCCATCCAGTGACAGGTTGCGTCGCCAACTCTTCTCCATCACCCCCCTTCACGATCTGCATCCCCCTTTCATGGCTACCACTTGAGTGAGGCTGACCCATTTGCTGTTGGATATTGGGTAGATCATACCATGGTCTAGGAGCTTCAGAACCTCCATCTTCACAGCTTCCTACATAATCGGGTTTAGTTGTCGCTGCGCCTATATGTTTGGCTTTGCATCATCCTCTAGGATTATCTTGTGCAGGTACAGCGAAGAGCTGATCCCCTTGATGTCTCCTAATGTCCAGCCAATGGCGAACTTATATTTCCTCAGGACTCTCAATAACTTTTCCAGTTCAACCTGCGTCATAAAAGCATAGACAATTACTGGATAAGTGTCATTAGCTCCTAGATATGCGTACTTTAGGTGTTCGGGTAGAGGCTTGAGGTCTAGAACAGGCGTATTGGAGTTACGAATTGGCGATTTTCCCTTGACTTCGATCGATGCCAATGTTTTTGCCAAACCCCCTTTTCCACGTCTCGCTGCTTCGATCGACTTGACGGACATGTCAACCGCACCTCTCACGTCAACCAACATTGAAGTCATGTCAATCAACGCGCAAGTCGATCGACGTGCCTCGAGCATCGAGCAAAGTCGATGCCTCCCTTTGATTTCCATAGGCTTTTAGGCAATATCGGGATGACAGTCTCTCCCTTTTGTCTTCCACTACCCTTGGTACCTCCTCTTGCACATCCAGCTCCAACACCAAGTCCACAAGTTCATAATCAGCTTCGTCCAAATCTGAAAAAGAAAACAAAGAATGCAGTAAAAAGTTCTCCAGAAAATCTTGGTTAGATTTGAGAGAAGAAAAGGGAGAGGAGATCACCGGATCGTAACAGTTGATCATGTGGCATTCCTCCTGGTAGCTCCCATCATTATGTTTCTGCATTGACTTGTAGATGGAAAAGGTGACCGACTCTTCATTGACACGAAACATCAGTTTCTCGTCTCGAATGTGATGGGTTTTGTATACTGAAAGCATTTATTTCAATGAGTATACAACAGTTTATTTCTCCTATCTGTCAAACAAACTTACATGTATGTAACAATGGTATCCTCTTGTCTCACCGATAGGGACGATCATACGGCGTGTAGTAGATCGCAGAAGACAGTATGATCACTTGACCTAGTGAGACATAAACCTGATCACAGCCGAGACAGCGTATGAGGATACGCCTGTCCGGATGGCTGCGGCATTGTCGGAATAAGTAGTCTATCTTGGTTACTTGACATGCTGGTACGCAAGGGTGGCGTATTGATGGACCGCAGTGAGATGTATTCGACTGTCTGACATCAACGAATACAAGATCTCGTTCTTGATTGAGTCCAAACCCTAACGAAGGTTCAGGGGTTTGCACGGATCGACTGTTGCTTTGACTTGCCTTGGTGGAGAGCCTAAGTAACGTGCTCGTATATCTGCATCTTGGGTAACAACAGTTCGTATATTACTGCTTGAGATGGGTTTAGGTAACCATATCCGAGTAATAGGATGGGGACATTCCCTGAGGAGCTCAATGACATTCATCGTGCAAAAGTCCGGAAGGCTGATTAAGTTCAGGCACGAGTGATAAGGATTGAGTGGTACTACTCAGGAATAATAAGATATTTATTAATTGTAGATAGAGCTTGTCAGAAGCTTCGATTAATTAATGAATGTCCGGTAACCTTAAATATGGGGATTCTCAATTAATGCAGCTCGTTCTCATAACGTGGTAATAAAGAGGTAGGCCAGTATTAACTCTGTGTTGAAAAATAATTAATATTAATTAATTAATTGTGTCCTGGGTTGTGGACATGGGAATTAATTAATTTATAGGTCCACTTTATTATTTGCATTAGGACCCAGGACTGGCCCAATTATATATGCTGAATTGAGCCCAGCAGCCCTTTAGGGTTAAAACCCTAGGTCTATAAATAAACATCTCTCTCTCAGAAACACTAGCCATGTTGGTCCTGATATACCAGAGTCGTCGTGTTTAAACAAGAACACAAAATGCAGCGGAATGATTTAACGTCACTTACAGTTATGTTTTTCTTTAAAGATTATTTAAACTCAGGGATTGATTAAGATTTCTTCACAGTTATACACTAGCAATACGATTGCTAGGTTTAAAATCTCTTGCGTAATAAAACAGTAAATGAACACAATATTTATAGTGGTTTGATCCAAATAGATCTACGTCCACTCCTTAGCCGAAACGCTAAGAATTTCACTAAGTAAGTATACAAAGTACAAGGAATCGTCCTTTCCGTGTAGTAGAAGAGTGAGCTTTTGAACTGGCCACTTCACAACTATCCTCCGTTACTTCGAAGTTCTTAGTCTGATTCAGCTACAGTCAAGTCAAGGGCGGAACCTTCGTAAAACTTGACTTTCGCCGACAGTGATGGGAGTTTTTATAGTTCTCTCCTGAACTTATCTGTTTTTGGCAAGATGCCCGTCGGAGTCAGATCTAGTTAGAAATGACTGTTGGATGCTTCCAAGATCGGAAGGTATCCCAATGATTGAATCCTTAAACGGAATTCAATGAAAACACTTGAGTGTCAGATCTTGAATGTAAGGGACACTCGGTGGTTGAGAGCTTTAAAGATTCTTCTTATCTTGTTAAATGCTCTCGTGACTACTTTTCACTTTGTTTGTCTGAGGAATTTTTTGAGTGTGAGTTCGTGAGTAAAGTGTGAATAAAGCAGTAGTTGATTCTCACTTTGGATTTGTCTTTTATACTTGGAGATTCAACTTTTGAATCTCCATATCCGTTAGACACAATGGTTCCTTCGTCCAAGAGTGGATTGACTTTTCCAGTCACTTTCTGTGTCGTACAGTACTTTCCGAACCATTCTGGGAAAGCTTTGTCCTTTGTGTGTACTTCAATCAGAACGGGTGTGTAGCATTCGTTGATGACTGCTTCGCCTTGCTAGGTAATCTCAGAACCATCTGCTAGGCCTTTGATTGCTAACTCTCTTCTAGCAGTCTGCTTTTGCTAGAGTCTCACTGCTGACGCTTCAGCAAGGTTTAGCACTTGATTTCTCTGAAATGTCCTAGCAGATGCTGACTTCCTCAGCATCCTGCTTAACTCCTTCTGTCTGCTAAGATGATCATTCTTAGCAGTCTCTTCCTTTATCATATGTTTGCTAATGCCTTTGCAAACATTCTCTTTAGCATTCTTTGATATATGTTTGAAGTGCTTCTAGCAACCAATTCTATTACAACTCAATATTCACCCTATACAGGACATTACACGGTTTGCTAGACTATGCTAGAATTCAGCAATGATCGACCAAACGCTAAAGCTTTGATTCAACAAAACCTATTACAAGTTTGATCCTAAGGGGATAATCTAAAAATGATTCCCAACAATTTCCCCCTTTTTGGTGCGATCAAAGCCTACTATTGATTGCTGAGACTCAGTAGATAGAAATATGAGGGTTACAATATTTTACTAGATAAGCTATCTCAGAATTTATCCACTTAAGGTCTCTAGCAGAATGATTGGTTTTAAATAGAATTCCCCCTCAAAAAGTGCTGGGAGAATTGTTTATCAATACATAAACGCTGCAAGCATGATGTGCTAGAAATCCTAGCATCTTTAAGAATAGCAGACATTCACCAATCAATCAGCATAACAACCATATTCAAATATTGTTGAATACACGAAAAGTGTATATCAACTGATGTACGCACTCGGAAAATCAGAAGTGGACAGTGAGATTTGTCACGAATCTGATGATTTCATATTTTATATGAAAATTTGAGTACAATGAAATCAAAAGATAGAACATAGAACTAAGCAAAACAAAAAGTGATCAGAAGATAAACGACCTTAGTTCTGAGCATCAGGTGGAGGTTTTGGCTTCTCAAGATCCTCGATCCTTTTCATTGTTAAAGCCATGAGTTTCTCCATCCGAGCTTGATGGTCTGCTCTCTGCTTATCTTCTAACTCCATTCTCTTCTCTAACATTTCCTTAAGGAATTCCCTTTCCTTCCGCGCCAGCTCCTCTTTCTCTGCTTTAATCTTGGCCTCCTCAGCAATCCTTTGATCTTCCCCCTCTTTGAACGCAACCAAAATAGAGCTGGAAAAGGATTTGTGCTCGTCAAGATCAACTTTTAGAGTGACCACATTTGTCTGTACCATCGAGACGGCGTCTTCCACATGTGTGATCTTTTCTTTGTCTTGGCCAACCATTTGCTGAACTTCGATCATAGAGGAGTGAACTTCAGATACCGTGCCTCGTACATCAGCAATCTCCTTGCGAACTTCTTCATCTCTTTTGGCTTGTTGGATATCGCGTTGGTGGAATGCTGTGTTGATCAGAGATGCCACAAAGGACTGGAGATTAACTTGTAACGGCTCAGCACCAATGGGGGTATCAGGAATGATTTGTTCAGTCCCTGTTTGCGTGGTAGTACACACATCATCTCCACCATCCACGATCATTCCAGCTGATTAAGAAACTAAGAGTTCCTGACCTTGAATGGTTGCAACCTCCATTCCTGAGTCAATGGGATCTGTTGAACCTTCTTTGATCATAGTTGTTATCTGATTAGTCACCACAGTCTGATTTAAATCTAGAGCAGAAGCAGAAGTTTCTGGGTCTGGAATTGAGGTTTCAGCTTGATTAGAATCTGTAGGAAGTGTAATCATGTCAGTGAAGCGTGGTTGCTTTGCTTCTTCTTCCTTGGCTTGTTCAATGGCAGCTAGCTCCATGCTGCGTACTCGCATTTTCTCCTCGTATGCGGCTTTTCTTCGTTCATAAGCATCAACAGCATGCCTCTGATGCTTTGTTAATTGCATGTGAGCGACAGAGCGTTCATCTGGAGCGAACTGTGAAGGAGGCAAGGACACGGATGCGGAAAACCGTCCGTGAGCACGAATGATCTTTAACCTCTCCAACACCTGTTTATCTGAGAACTATTTCGTACACGGAGGTTGATCCATCCAATCATTTCCCCAAGCTTCTTCTGAATGCCCAAAGTTCAACCCTTTCAAGGCGATGATTATCATTCGTTCCTCAAAGCATAACTCATGCATTGTATAGTCATAGACTTTCCATCGCAGAAGCTCCCTTCCAAGTAGCTTGCCCTCATTGGTTGTTTCATCTATTTCGACATAAAACACTTCGGCAATGTCTCTCTTCACCTCTTTAGTGACAAATGTTGTGATCTCAACACCCCAATCATGAAGATCAACATTTAATTTGTCATCAAGGGTGACAACTACACACCATTGAGCTACTCTCCTGGAGCGAAAGAGCTTTGCAGGCAGTCCATGAAATGGAATCCTCAAAACTTCATTTTTGGCGGTGGGAAACTGTCGGAGATACTTTGCATCAAATACTTCATTGGATTCATTTTCAGAATCAGTTCCTGAAGAGCATGTGGAATCATCTAAGGCTCCAGCAGAGGATATTTCTTCCTCTATCTTCTCCTCTCCTTGTGAGAAGTCATCAGCCGTGTCGGGTGTCTCCTGAGCAGCAGAGGCGCCTTCAGCAGATTCCACTGTCATAACTTTTTCAGCAATCGGTTCTTCAGCATGACTCGCGGTTACTTCTTCAGCAGAAGATCTCCCAGCAGATATTTGAGGTTCTTTTTCGGCAGAAGGATTCTTAGCAGAAGTTGCTGTATCTTCGATCTACTGTCCAGTACCTGATGACTCAACATTTTTACTTTGGGAGGTATGACATCCTCTACTCTTCTAGGCATGACTTCTTCTGAGCTACTACTGCAGGTAGATCCTCCAGCTGATTCCCGAATTTGTACCTTTGTGCCTTTGGAATGCTCCTTGGTATTGAATGCACCAGATTGAAGCCTCTCATTAAACTCACCATCAGATAGAGCTTCGTCCTCGGGCACAATCTGTTCATCCCAATCAACTTCAACAAGAACTAATACTTCTTTTTCTTTACCCTTAGAGACTCAGCAGGTGCATGCGTTATCTCTGCTGGTTGTGAATTAGAGACCACTGGTGCTGACTGCTCAGCAGCTTGCTTGTCATGTCTCTTATCGTGGGTTTGCTTAACCTGTTCGAACCTTCTGTCTCTGGCATCAAATTTTATCTGTGTCATGTTTTTCTAAAATTGTTTCATTTCAGCCTTCTTTTGTTCTTCCATTCTCCTTCTCTTCATTTGTCGAATTCATTTGAGACGTTCTTCAAGATTCTTAGAGGACAGTGGAGTGTTGTCCTCCTTCTCCTTCTCAGCAGCTTGTTCAACAGAAGCTTTCTTCCTAGCTTCTTCAAATCCTGCATGTTGCTTTTCTTGTTCCTTTGCATCAACAGTCCTGAAGAGACGTTTGCGCGTCCTTCTCCTCCCGGTCGTTGCAACATCTGTGTTCTGCGCTGTTGGAATCGGTTGAGCAATCTGACCCAAAACGAGAGTCGATGGTTGAGACATCTCCTTGGACATGATTTCATTAATCTTATCATGTGGCAGATCACCTTGCTCCACTATCTTCTCAAGATGCTGGAAACACTGTTCTGTTTCAACATTTTTTGTCAATACAACCACTTCTTCAACGGTCAGGGGGGTGGCTTTCTGCAACACTTGCTCTCCTTAGGAGCTTTCATCTACTTCTTCATCAGAGGTCGGTTTGTCAGCATCCACATTCTTCTTTCCAGTCAACTTCTTCGGTTTCTTGAAGTCCAAAGGATTGGCTTCCTTCTTTGTTACAGGAATAAAGTCAGTAGATAGCAACTTGACTCCCCGATCAACTTTCTTATTTGTGAACAACATTTCCAAATACTTGCTTATCTTCAAGCCGAAATTGACATTAGAAGAAAATGTCCCATCAATGGACATGTGATCATTCTTCCGAGCATGCTCTGCCCATCGCTCAAAGAAGAATTCTGCCCAATTTCTTTTAATATTATCTGTCAGAGCCATCATCACGACATACTTCTTTGCTGATAATTCGGAATATGATCCAGCATTGCACTTGAACATTTTAATCACCATTTATGCCAAAATCTTGAAATCATCCTGTAATGTGATGATAGGAGTAGTAACCCTAAATGTCATCACTTGCCCCTTTCTATCTTTCAATTCTCTAGGTTTCTTCCATGAGTTCCACCTTCTCTCCATCTCCGCGAGATCGTTCACCTTGTATTGAGAAATCCTTTCTCCATAGTTTCTGAGGCCAAACATTCTCGCAAGAACCTCGGCACTTACTTGAATGATGTTTCCATAAACAGAAGTTTTGAAGGATTTCTTAGACTCGTCCATTACGGTCCTGGCATAGAATTCAGAAACCATATGGGGGTAAAAGTGCTCAGGTTCGGCAGAGAGATACTTTACCAACATTTTGGAGTCAAGGATTTGCATGATCCATTCCGGGATGTGTTTCTTGGCGAGAGGTAAATATAAAATCCTATCCTTCATGATTTGAGCGAGACGCCTCTACTCCTTCGTGACTCCTGTCTGCTCTTTCTTCCGTGCTATAACAATGAGTTGGCCATAGGGAATTGATTCATCAATGTCCTCCATTTTCACTATCCCAGTGTAACCGGGTGCATGTCGCGCATGTAATGGCGAACCCGTAATGGGTGGGTATATGAAGGTGGGTAGTTGAAATAGAGATGAGGAAGTACCGGATTCTGGATTTTCGGTGGAAGGAGAGTTAGGGTTTGAAGGATTTGTAGCCATGGTTGAGAATTTTGAATTTTTAGGTAAGGATTGAGAGAGGTTTGAGAGAATGTGTGAGAAATTTCAGAGGGTTAGGGATTCGAATTTCTGTAAAGTGGGGTGAGTCAAACTTGAAGTATATTTGTCTGACTTGTAGAAATCCGATGGTTGGGGTTAATTGAAATCATCAGCTAGATTCAACAAGGTATGTCGTAAGAACGTACATGTTCCCACGAACGTGAGGACTGAGGACGTGGCATGTCCTAATTTGTCGTCGCCGTCTGCGCACATTAAATGCTCATTTCTTAAAATTCAAAAATCCCGCGTCTGAGTGGAGGAGGTCAGCAGTCAAGTGCATAGACATAGTAGCAAGAGACCCTAGGCTCGAGTAATGATTGCAAACTGCTGAGTAATCCCTCTTAGTAGATCGTCTCACACTCTTCAGATAAAATAATCACGACCCCTCATCTTCTGATTATACTCGAGTGATTCTGGCCCCGATAAGACATGCATTTTATGTGACAATTTCATCCTGTGTGCAACTGCTCGAAATCCAAGAGACATGATGATCCTACATGATCTTCCAAAGGTATGTGTCTCTTCCATTAATTAGTGAACAGGATTCGGATGTGCTTATAAGTACCACGTATTGAGATTTTCATGGTACACCTTCCGGCTATCTATTACTTCATCTTCTTCTCCCTGTTCTAAAGAAAGCTCAACTTTCCTTAAGAAAGTGGATTTTGCTTCCACGCTCTTCATACCGAGAAATCAGATCCTGTGTGAGTCTGGCCTGTATTCGGAGTACGAAACTAACTACCAGGTGGCTTAGTCGGTGATGTCTTAAATTCACCATAACGGTCTTAGAAAGTTCGTTTGTGCCACTCCTCACTGCTTCCAAAGGACGCACTTGCAGAATTTCCTCCAAACTTGCGATACTGTGGAGGATGCCATTTATGGCTCTTTCCAGAATCAGTTGATCAAATGGACTCCAGAATCATTCGCTTCTGACTTCAACCTTCCCTGTGGTCCATTATCTGTGATGGATTATCTTAGGACGGAGACGGCGCCAGAATGGACGGCGTGGGAGAAATGGAGGGATTCTCCTTTGTTTGAATTTTCTCCTACTCCCTCTGCATATGGTCTTCAGACAATGTATAGGGTCATCTTCCACATTGTCAGCGGCATGATTGTCGGCGACGATCCTCATGACTGATATGTGCGTAAAATGATCTATTTTTCGATGTGTGCGCGTGCATGTTTGTGGCCATTTTACCCTCATATCATATGCTTTCGTTGTTCTTTTGTCTTATTTTCGTGTTTTTATGTTTGAAATGTTGTAGGATGTGTTTTGGGCATATAACAACACTTTTGGATGAGTTTTGGATGAAAATCGCCCGAGCTAGGAGTCAAAAGGAAGCAGGATCGACCGAGCAGAGCAGGAAGGGTGCAGGGGGCATTTCAGAGACTTTGCTCGGCCGAGCCAACTTAGCTCGATCGAGCCAAGCCCTTCAGAGAGGTGGCTCGGTCGAGCCAAATTGGCTCGGCCGAGCCAGAATGTGATTTTTAGAATTTGGCAGTTTTCAGCATGGCTCGGGCGAGCCAACTTGGGCTCGGGCGATCCGAGGCCCTGTTTGCTCATTATAAAAGGGGGAAAACGGTTATTTTCATAACTAATTCATAACTTTTGATAATTTGGAATAACAACCTCCTAAATTCTCTCCTCGATTCCCATTTCCATCTCTTCCAAAACCTCACCCAAGGTATCAAGGAGCTAATTCATCAATCATTGGAGAAGAATTGAAGATCCAAGGGGGTAGATAAAGACCTAGCAAATCCAATTGGGGAAGATTTCACTTTCTACTTATCAATTGTAATGGATGTATTTAATTTCAACTTTGTATTGTTACAATTGAGAGGTATGTTGCTCTAATTCAATTTGGATGTTGATTTGAACAAGGATGCATGAAGACTAGGTTTGATAATTGCTTGTTTACTTTCCTTTGAGGGATTGATTTGCACTTGAGCTTGTTTCTTACCTATTAGGTGTAGGTAATAGCCAGCCTTTAAGTAGTTAACGTGAACGTTGCAGCCAACACGCGGACGGAATCATCGTGATAAGTGTATAATCTTACAATTCTAGTTCCAATCCATGTGCGGTGCTAGTTTGTAGGGCGATAATTGACGGTCAATTGGGAGTGTGCTAGTAATTAATAACGTAGCTGTTTGCAATTTCTAGTTCATCTACCGCTAGTTATCCGTAGCAAGTGGCTAGCGAAATTAGAGTCGATTGCTCAACCTCCTAGGGATTAAAATGTGTTTACATCAATGATTAATCTAATTGGATTGCATCTACATTTATTTCAACATCCTATCTACCTCATTTGAGTATTTGTTTGTCTTGGTTTACCTTGATAATTAAACCTTGAGTGTGCAGTGAGAATTTGTATGAGTTTTTATTGTGCATCAAGTTTTTGGCGCCGTTGCGGGGACTTCCTTTAGTAGGTTGCTAGATATTGGGGGAAAAGTGAAGCTTGTATGCTAGGTGTTTGTATTTTTGTTTGTGTGAATATTATTACTAACATTTGTTTGTTAATTGTTCTAATTTTGTTTTCTTTTGGATTTTTGTTTTTGTTGGAGACTTGCCTTTGTTGGACTCTTGTAGGTGTCTAACATGGAGAGACTTATTAATGTGCAAAGGCAATTGGAGGAGATGAGAGACCTCATGATGCAAAGACAAAGACCGCGAATGCCTATCCGAAACGTGTATGAGGAAATGTTTGAATGTAGTAACCAATGGCCGGAGGAGGAAAGAGCTTCTCAAATGGTAGAAGTTGTTACGGAATCTCAAGAGAATGATTTGTGGAGGAGTCAAATAGAGCTCATGCAAGAAAAACTTAATTTGTTGAAAAGATCAAGAAAAGAGCATGAAGAAAAGCAAGAGATGGAGGTGTAGAAAGAAGATGAACTGGCAAGGTAAAGAGAAGTAATACTTCAAGTTGATGAGGTAAATGAAAATATCAACGAGCCGACACAAATTTTTGAAAGTATGGAGAAGGATGAGAGTGCGAATATAGAGATGAAACCCGAGGAAACATTAAGAGATGGCAAAGAAAATGAGGAAACCGAAGAAATCATTAGTAAAAAGATAATGGGTGTTCATTCATTCATGCAATTCATTCAAAGAAGGAGCACTCATTCATGCAATTCGAGTTCAACAAGATGTTCGATCCTCCTTGGAGAGATGATAGGGGTGAAAGAAAAATTGTCTTGGACAAATTGCTCCCAAGTAAATGCAGATTAAGGGAGAAAGGTGTATTAAAAACCCACAAGATTTTTGACAATGGGTGATGTGGTAAGATCGTCTAGCTACCGACGTTAAGGAAGCGCTTGTAGGGAGGCAACCCAACCAATTTTATTTCTTTTGTTTAATTGCTTTTAGTTGCTTTGATTTTGAATAAATGTCTAGTTTGTTTGGTTTTGTGTTTGTAGGGAGGAACTACAAGATCAAGAGGAGTGACGATGCAACGTCCACCATTTTTGCAAACTTAGTCTCACTTGACTAAGTTTGGGGGGATGTGCCGGTAGTCGGTGCCTTGGTTTATTCCTCTCCTCTCTTCCTCTATCCTAGTTTGCTTTAGTTTAGTTTAGTTGTTGGATATTGACCCTTTATTGGATTTGATTCGATTTGGTTGTATCTATATTAATATTCTACCTTGGATGAATATTTTGGATTATGCTCATCTTGATGATTTGTATGGATATTCTCATGAGTTTGAGTTTGTTGAATGGATTGATTGTTGAACATTGGTTTTGATGGTATGTTTGGTGGATCTAGTGGAAAAATGATTTATGTGTATGGATTTTGGATAGTGGAATGATGGTGGAAAGAGGTTTTGGAAGTGAATATGGATGAAGATTGTTTCATTGTGATTGTAGATAGAATCATTAATGAGTTGGCATGATTGAATACTTCCTATTATGCATGGTTTGTGGTTTGGATTATTGGTTTGGTTTGAATGGTGGAACTATTGGATATGATCTTATCATTGTTGATATTTGGTTTGTGGATAGTTTGGTGGATATGAGAGCTTTATTGGTTTGTTTTATGCTCAAGTATTTGGTGGTGTTTGTGTTGATTAATAGGTACAAATAGGGTCTTAGAGAGCGATTTGATCGTGTGTGCCGATGGGTAACGCTTTCTATCGTTCCTTCTACCAATTAGATTCATTACATTGTTTTATGGCATGTAGATTGTGGTTAGGATGTTGTGTGCTTGTGTGTGTGTGATGAACCCGAACTAGACTTGAGGTTTGAATCATGATTTACTTGGTGAAGTTGGATGTTTATCTCAACCTATGATAGGGCGAAATCTAGTTGTCGAAGCATGTCTTAAGTTTAACTTTTGAATTGTTGAGTTTTGTGTGTGGTTAATGCATAGGACTTGACAAAAAGCTGTGAGGTTTGAGCCATGATATTGTCATATCTATATTGTTTGTGAGTGGCAAGAATGAGAGTACGAGATCTAGAACTTGCATCCGTTCTCTATCTATTGGCATGAGTGTGTAACTAGAAAATGATCTTAGGCCATCGATTCTTAGTCCTACCTTTCACACCGGGAGTATAAGGTGGTTGTTATCATTAATATACCTTTCGTATCTTTGACCCTGTGATTGAGCTTTATTGGTGAATCTTCTTTGATATGATTAGGACCATATTTGGGGGGAAAAAGTGTATGAGGGTGAATATGGTGATGAGAGTTGGGTTGGTAATTGATTGCAATTTGTATTGATGGGAAATGTTGAGGCATGAAAGATATGAAATAAAGGATTGGTTTGAATACTAGAAAATGTGGCACCAACGAAATTTTTTGTGTAAGTGTTTGAAAAAGAAAAAAAAAGAGGGCACCGATAAATGAATGAATGATGGTGCTTCTGAAAAATGATGAAAAAGAAAAGAAAAGAGAAAAGAAAAAAAAATGTGTTGTGAAATGAAAAAGCCTCGGGGTTTGTAGTGGTTCGAAAAGAACAAGTTTGGGGGTTTTGGGAAATTGAGAAGTTGAGTCACTTTGGCCCAAAACCACCCACCTTTTAGTTAGCCACGTTACAACCCGTGAAAAGACCTTTTTGATTCTAGAAACTAACTCGTTGTAGTATAGTGGTGAGAATGGATGCAAGCCTATAGAAATCGAGCTCGATATCTTGTGATTGAGTGAATCTCATCGTCCCTAAACACGTGAGGGAGTGCTTTCGTTTCTTGTATCCATTTTTGATGAGTGGTTCATGTCCCTAACATTAACCTTGTTACAAAGTTAGGTGATAATCTCGTTTTACTTGAACATGCTAAGATAACTTTGATGAGCTATGAGGTATTGCATGAGGTAGATTAATAGCTTTACTTTGTTTTGATTGAGGACAATCAAAGGTTCAAGTTTGGGGGATTATGATATGTGCGTAAAATGACCAATTTTTTTATGTGTGCGCGTGCATGTTTGTGGCCATTTTACCCTCATATCATATGCTTTCGTTGTTCTTTTGTCTTGTTTTCGTGTTTTCGTGTTTGAAATGTTGTAGGACGTGTTTTGGGCATAAAACAACACTTTTGGATGAGTTTTGGATGAAAATCGCCCGAGCTAGGAGTCAAAAGGAAGCAGGATTGACCGAGCAGAGCAGGAAGGGTGCAGGGGGCATTTCAGAGACTTTGCTCGGTCGAGCCAAGCCCTTCAGAGAGGTGGCTCGGCCGAGCCAGAACATGATTTTCAGCATTTGGCAGTTTTCAGCATGGCTTGGGCGAGCCAACTTGGGCTCGGGCGATCCGAGACCCTGTTTGCTCATTATAAAAGGGGGAAAACGGTTATTTTCATAACTAATTCATAACTTTTGATAATTTGGTATAACCACCTCCTAAATTCTCTCTACGATTCCCATTTCCATCTCTTCCAAAACCTCACCCAAGGTATCAGGAGCTAATTCATCAATCCTTGGAGAAGAATTGAAGATCCAAGGGGGTAGATCAAGACCTAGAAAATCCAATTGGGGAAGATTTCACTTTCTAGTTATCAATTGTAATGGATGTATTTGATTTCAACTTTGTATTGTTACAATTAAGAGGTATGTTGCTCTAATTCAATTTGGATGTTGATTTGAACAAGGATGCATGAAGACTAGGTTTGATAATTGCTTGTTTACTTTCTTTTGAGGGATTGATTTGCACTTGAGCTTGTTTCTTACCTATTAGGTGTAGGTAATAGCCAGCCTTTAGGTAGTTGACGTGAACGTTGCAGCCAACACGCGAACGGAATCGTCGTGATAAGTGTATAATCTTACAATTCTAGTTACAATCCATGTGCGGTGCTAGTTTGTGGGGCGATAATTGACGGTCGATTGGGAGTGAGCTAGTAATTAATAACGTAGCTGTTTACAATTTCTAGTTCATCTACCGCTAGTTATCCGTAGCAAGTGGCTAGCGAAATTAGAGTCGATTGCTCAACCTCCTAGGGATTAAAATGTGTTTACATCAATGATTAATCTAATTGGATTGCATCTACGTTTATTTCAACATCCTATCTACCTCATTTGAGTATTTGTTTGTCTTGGTTTACCAATGTGTGGAGAGAATTTAATGATTGTTTTGAGATTTAATATTGGTTGTAGGTTTAATTCATTACTTGTTATATGTTGTTAGCATAGGTTTAAATTGATTGCCTAGATTGATAGAAATTACTCAACGATTTTATGTTACCTAGCTATTAGACTTTGCTATAGTATCCCGGTAATCTAGCTGGCGAAGGGAAAGACCTGGATTTGACAAATTTTATTCTTGTGTTGCTAAGAGTTTAATTTTTATTGAACTTTTAGCCGCATCAATGACATGAACTTTAATAGGGAAATATGGAAGGCAATGATGGCCCTTGATGACAAGGCGGAGGTAGATTGGGCGGCCTTCGTCTTTCAAAGAGTGCAGAGGTGTGTTCGAGGTTATCCGAATCAATCTCTTCCTTATGGAATGCAGCTTAGTTGGCTGCTCGAGCAGAGGTTTCCAGACCTTGCAGTTGGCACTTCCAACCTCAGAGGGACTGACTTCTACCCCTTCCGGCCACTTCCACCGTTTTAGCTGCTTAATTTCTTTAAGGCCCTTGTAACTTCATTTCCCTTTTTGTTTTTGTATCTGTACATATATGTATATGAAATGAAGTGTTTCCATTTCAAATGTCTCGTAGTCTGACTATGCCATATTCTTCAATTCTTAACAAGTTAACTTTACGTCATCCATATATTGCTTCAAAGTATCAATAACGATTCCAAGTAGCTTAGTAGAGTACAATCCCAAATGATAGTCTTGACTCACTGCTGAGTAGACTTTTAATGAGAACTTAGCAGAGTGTGCACCTCCGCAAAGGTCCTAGCAGCTTGATCTTCTTGGCAACTACATCAACTCTGCTGATTATGTAGCGTAATACGTGTCCCAATCTTTAGCAGAATTTGCTATTCTTTAATATGTAAGATCCAACGGTTGGGGGAGTTTCTGAAAAGAGATAGATCGACGGCCTAGGGTTAGCACGTCCTTTCGTACATCCTCCCATGCTCCGAGAAAAGTTTGAACGTGCCTGACGTGGCACCTTTTCACTCATCGTAGCCGACTGCGTGCATTAAATGCACCTTATCGGGTCTTGTCAATCTTGAATTGAATCTCCCGATTTTGAACTTTGATATAGCAAATATCTATCAGCAAATGGCCATTAGGCGTCTTGGTTGAGCTAACTTGACCTCCATGCAGATATGACAATCCCTCTATTCACATCGTTTTGAATTCCGAGAGATGAATCATCATGACCTTTCACTAGAATTCCAACTGGTCATAATTGCTAAGTAATGACTATTTTCTCTATAAGTAGTCTTCTTGCCATAATCTTAATATCACAAGTTCTCTGATCTGCAAACTCCTCCATACCTTCCTTTCCAAATCCTTTCCTGAAAGAAAACATGGATTCTCCAGGACAGTCCCTAGAGGTGCGCCGCAACCAGATTCTTCATGAGTCTGGTTTGTATGCGTGTTACAATGAAGATTACGCTGTGGCTGAAAAGGTCATGGCAAAGATGAATAGGTGCGGATCGACGAAGTTTGTCACCGCCACCCCACGGCTTTATCATGGAGATCTTCTTCGAGAGTTCATCAAGGTTTTCATTGTCAAGGAAGGTGTCATTTATGGGTTCCTCCGCGGCAAGCTTGTCTGTTGGTCGCCTGATTTCTTCGCTCGTCGGTTCAGCCTTCCCAGGGGACCAATCTCGGTGTTAGATTACCGAACAGCAGAGGTGGCCCCAGAATGGACGTCGTGGTAGAAGTGGCAACGCTTTGCTAGGTTCGAGTTTTCCCCTTATGCTTCAGCATCTGGTCTGCATACTCCATATCAAGTGATGTTCCGCATCACCCACAACATGATGTTGGGAGAAAGTCTAGACGACCGCTCCTTCTCGAGGGAAGTATGGCAGACCATGATGGCCATTGATGATGAGGTAGAGGCTGACTAGGCGGGCTACATCTTCAGCGGCGTTCAAGACTGCGTTCAGCTTTATCATTCGGTGCCTCTGCTGAATGGAATGTAGCTCAGCTGGCTGCTGGAGCAGAGCTTTCCTGGGATAGCAGAAGGCCGGTCTAACCTTCTGAAGCTGACTTCTTCCAGTACAGGCCTCATTCCCCTTAAAAAAAATTATGCTGTAGTTGTTTTTGATTTTCCCCCATCCCCTTTTGTAAATGAAGTTTCACATAATGAAATGAATTTTCTCTTTACAATAGTCGTGCATCTGAGGGTTATTTCATATCCAACCGCAAAGCATTTATCTCAACATACGAATTCAGCACTCAATAGACATATGCTAGAAGAAATCCAATAAATTCAGAAAGAATGAGAGTAACATTTCATTCATCCAAAGTATTGTCTAACTCCATGAGACCCAATTTAATGTATAACTCCTTGAATCTAGATTCTGCTAGAGGTTTAGTGAATATATCTGCTATCTGATCTTCAGTGCATATGTATTGTACGTCGATGTCCTTCTTTTCTTGATGATCTCTAATGAAGTGGTCACGAATGTCAATGTGCTTAGTCCTTGAATGATGGACTGGGTTCTTTGTAATGCACATTGCACTGTTGTTGTCACACATTCTGGAGAAATCCCATAGTCCTGCAATTTTCGCCTTATCCATAAGATTTGCGAACAACAACTAGCAGCTGCAACATACTCTGCTTCGGTGGTTGACGTTGCTACCGAATGCTGCTTCTTGCTGAACCAGCTTATCAGCTTGTGTCCAAGAAATCGACATGTGCCATTGCTGCTCTTTCTATCGATCTTGCATCCTCCGAAGTCTAAATCCGAATATCCACTAAGTGCTAGACCGTCGGATCTTGGATACCAAATTCCCAAACCTTCTTTGCACTTTAAATATCTCACGATCCTCTTGGCAGTATCAAGATGAGTCTTGTTGGGATTTGCTTGATATCTTGCACATAAGCCACCAACATATGATATATCTGGTTTGTTTGCCGTGAGGTATAACAACAAACAAATTATACCCCTGTAGAGAGTGGGATTCACCTGTTCTCCTTCATTCTCAAGAGCGGCAATGCACGTGATGCTGATTGGAATTCTTAAGCTCTTAGTCTTCTCTGGACAATACTTTGCAATTAAGTCGCGAGTATACTTCTTCTGATGAATAAAGATTCCTTTGCTGGACTGCTAAACTTGCAGTCCGAGAATGTATGGCATCTTTCCCATCATACTCATTTGAAAATTGTTGGTCATGAGTTTGGAGAATTTATCACATAATTCTTGATTTTTCGATCCGAAAATAATATCATCAACATATATTTGTACCAGCAGAATACTTGCTCCGTCTTCGATGCAAAAAAGAGTCTGATCAATCCTCCCTTTCTTAAATCCATTGGCAAGTAAGAACTTAGATAAAGTCCCATACCATGCTCTCGGTGCTTGCTTCAAACCGTACAGAGCTTTCCTGAGCCTATAGACCTGGTTTCCTTGCTCGAAGCCTGGTGGTTGTTCAACATAGACTTCCTCCTTGAGCTCACCATTTAAGAAGGCACTCTTTACATCCATTTGCATCACATCGAATTTGTGATATGCTGCATACGCCAGAAATAGTCTGATTGCCTCAAGCCTTGCTACTGGAGCAAAGGTCTCATCATAATCTATGCCTTCACATTGTCTATATCCTTTGGCCACGAGTCGTGCCTTGTTCCTGACTAGTAGGCCTCTCTCGTCCTTTTTGTTTTTGAACACCCATTTCGTGCCTACAGCACTTTGATGTTCTGGCCTGTCTACTAGTTCCCACACATTATTTCATGTGAATTCAGCAAGCTCCTCTTGCATAGCATTCACCCAATCTGGATCTAGTAAAGCTTCCTCAACTTTCTTGGGCTCTTCATGAGAAATGTAGCTGATAAGCTCATTATTTTACTCGCTTATCTATATTATTTTCGACTATTTTATGTAGTTTTATTGAGTTTATATATATATTCTATGCATGAGTCTATATTAGGTGGTATTATGCGCATTTTGGTGTTTTTGCAGGGTTTTAGGCCTAAGTTCACGAGAAATCCATTCTGGAAGCAGTGACGTGTAAGAGTAGCAGTGAAGAGTTCTTCCACAAGAGGAATTCGAGCTATTGACACATGGCAATGGATGATGCTTTGAGTTAGCTCTCCAACGCAACTGGAATCGGGTCAATCGGAGTTCGGGAGAGAAAGTTATGGCCAAAATCGTGACATCGCGCAGAAGGGGCGAGAAGCTGCGTCGCCAGACGCCAATCAGCATCGATCGACGCCGACTAAGAAGCCACGTCGATCGATGTGGATCAGCCACGATCGACGCGAGGCTGTCTGCTGGAGCGGAAATTCGAGGAAAAACGGATTTATTCATATCTTTAGCCCTAGATTTGATAGGATACACATCCACCACTATAAATACCTATATAAATTCGAATTTTCATAATACCCCATTATTCCCCATTAATTCCCAATCATCATAGTATTCAATTTTTAGAGTTTGGAGACTTGGGGAACACGAAACCCTTTTATTTTCTTGTAAGTTCTTTATGTTTATGCAATTTAATATGTTTTCTTTTGGATTTCTATCTGCGATGAGTGGCTAGAAACCCTAGCGGGTTCTAGGGGTTGATATTATTATGGATGCATATTAGGATTAATTAATTAGGTTCATGATTCCTGTGTTTATTCTATAATTCTAGATTAATTCAAGGACCGAGAGGTGACGATTAATTTAGATGTCTAGCTATTGATAGAAGGACCGAGAGGTGAATATTAATAGTGGGAATAGGAATGCATGATACAATCTACACTATCCAAACAGATGTACTAGACTGTAGGAATTGAACTGATTTGCTTATCAGATTGACTAATTTGGTGTACTTTGAGACCGAGCGGAGATATTCACTAGTTAGTAATCTAGGTTATATTTGCCAAACAAGGAAATATAACATTGTTGCAGTATTCCACCTGTTAAATTAATTGATTCCTACATGTCATCCATAATATGAATTCTTCCCTAGAATCTGTGTTCCTTTAAATTTGCTTTCAAAACTACTTTAATTTTCTGCATTGTTTTCTTTACTTTTATAAAACCCCGATTTTGGATCTCTTAAACAATGAATCTTAGGATCATAGCTAGTATATAGGATAGTTTCCCCACACAATTCCCCTGGATCGATAACCTTAGGTTTTACAAATTTATTTGTCGTTGTTATTATAATTAATCTGTTAGAAATAGCAGTGACCAAATTGGCGCCGTTGCCGGGGAATTGTTAGATTTTATCTTGTTACTAGTTCGTTCTAGGATTTGCTGGATTGAGTTTTAATTTTCTGTATGTGTGCGTGTGTGAGTTTTTGAGTCTACATCTTGCGTCGATCGACGCCACCTAGCGTCCATCGACGTCGATCACTTTGCAACGTCGATCGACGGACACCTTTCGTCGATCGACGCGACCTCTCTTTTGCGATGATCGACGTGTATCCATGTCGATCGATGCTGAACTGATATTTACTTATTTCCTGTGCAGGTGCATGAACACGCGAGCCATAAGAAAAACAACGAGAGATGGCTGAGAATCCTGAAGCACATCTGCAAAATATGACTCCCGAGGAGCTGAGGCAATTTGTGAATGAAGTACAGCAGCTGAGTGCACAACTACAAGCAGCCCAGGCTACTCAGGCAGAGCAAGCCGCAAGACTGGCAGAGTTGAACAACAGGCTGATTGTGGTTCCGCAAAGATCCATCTTGGATCGATTTCTTCCACAACAAGCGGAGGCCGGATTCAGAATTGGCATTGATGCCAACAACTTCGAGCTGCGCACAAGCCTTATTCAGATGGTGCAGCAAAACCAGTTTGGGGGAAGAGCTGTAGAAGACCCATATACCCACCTCAACCAATTCATTGAGGTGTGTAACACTGTGATGCAGAACGGTGTAACCCAAGATGTGATCAGAATGAGACTGTTCTCGTTCTCACTCAGAGACGAGGCACGGTCTTGGTTTGTTGAACTGGATAAGAGTCAGATCGGGACATGGGAGGAGCTTCGAGCAGAATTCCTTACCAACTACTTCCCACCGAGCCTGCTGCTGAAGAGGAAAGCTGCCATTACTACTTTCAAGCAGATGTATGATGAGTCACTTTACGAGGCCTGGAAGAGATACAAAGAGCTCCTATGACTCTGTCCTGGACATAGCATCGATCTGGAGATGCAAGTGTGTCATTTTTATGAGGGACTGAACCCTCACATGAAGGAGCTGGTTGATGCATCTGCTAGAGGAATACTAATGAAGAAGAGTGGTGCAGAGAGTATGAGGTTGCTGGCTGATATGGCGCTGAATAGCCACCAATGGCCAACTGATAGGCACTACCAGTCAAAGCAGTCGAGACAAATCCAGAATTTGACGTGGTCGCTGAGGTGAAAAAGCTCCGGGAGGAGATTGAAAAATTGGGCACATCACAAGTTGCAGCTGTTGCAGAGCCAAGCATGGCCATAGTACCCGTAGAGGCTGACTACATCAACAGGGGTGCAAGCAGTTCATCTGGAACTGCCAGTACGGAGGTGAACTACATTTGGCGGTGGTTATCACAATAACTACAGAGGCAATCAGGGGTATCAGTACAACCATGGGTGATCTCACCCTGGTTTTTCCTATGCTAACCCTTCTGCTGCAGAACACCCTCCGCCTGGTTTTGATGCAGGTACTGGAGGAGAGATCGTGGAAAGGAAGAAATCCGTGCTAGAGGAGATGCTCGAGAAATTCATCAAGAGCTTGGATAACCGGTTTGGGAAAGTAGAAACCGAGGTGAAGGGAATGGCCAACCACATGCAGCTGATGACGAAACATCTTCAGATGATGGACACACAATTGGGCCATATTGCCACCACACTCGGCAACCAACACAAGCCTGGATAGCTTCCGAGCACAACGGAGGTGAACCCAAAAGCCCAAAAAGACTGAAAAGTCGTTACTCTGAGGTCCGGGATGAGCTACTAGGGTCCCGAGATGGTTGTAGACGATTCTGGAGGCAAAAAGGAGCAAAAATGCACAGGAGATGAATCCACGTCAATCAACAGACCTGCCACATCGATCGACGCCACACTACGTCGGTCGACGCCAAAGTCTGTCCCAGGCACGAAGTTGAAGCAGTCTGAAGATCAGCTCCCTCCTTTACCATTCCCACAACGGTTCACGAAGCAGAGAGAGGACGAGAAGTTCTCCAGATTTGTGGAGAATCTAAAGAAGGTCAGCATCAACATCCCGCTGATCGAAGCACTGAAGGAAATCCCGGGGTACATGAAATACCTCCGGAAACTGATGAGTGGAAAGAAGCAGTTCGTGGAGAATGAGACGGTGAAGATCCACGAGCAGTGCAGCCTGCTACTTCAAAAGCAGGTGCCCATTAAGAGAAGCGATCCTGGATGCTTCTCTATTCTGGTTGAGATTGGGGGATACACATTCGAGAGAGTACTATGTGATACTGGGGCCAGTATCAACCTGATGCCGTACTCCATCTACAAGCATCTCAACATCAGAGAGATGAGGCCCACGACGATCACCCTGCAGATGGCGGACCGGTCTGTGTCCCACCCGAAAGGTATACTAGAGGATGTGCTCATTCGCGTGGGCCATCTCATTTTTCCTGCAGATTTCATGGTGCACGAGATGAAGGAGGACGAGAATATGCCCATGATCTTGGGGCGTGAGTTTCTCGACACTAGCGCGCTCTCATTGACTGTCGAGGCGGCAAGATCACACTCCGAGCGAATGACGAGAGGATCACCTTTGTGATCGACAAGAACAAGAAGAAGGCGGAGTGCAATCGAATCTCCACTACCGAAGAAGAGGATGAGTCTGAAGAAGATGAAGCAGCTGCCATTTAGTGGGAGCGAGGAAACGATAGGGCAGCAGTGTCAACTGCGCCACCTTTTTCTGAGTTCACTACCATTATCAAAGACCGGAAAGTCTACATGGTGGATGCCAAAGGTCGGCGAGTCTGGACCCGACCTCCTTGCCGGTGATTTGAGGTATTGTCGAGCTGCGACGTTAAATCAAGCACTTGTTGGGAGGTAACCCAACATTTTCCGTATTTTCCTTTCAATTTTTGTTTTTTTTTTATTATTTTGAATTTTTGCTTTTATTTCTTTGCTAACAGCTGTTTTGCAGTATTGAAAAAAAAATGGAGATCAGCTCGACGCCGATCGACGCAGCCTGGCGTCGATCGACGCCGAGCAACCGGCGTGATACACTTTGATCTGCGAAGGGATCGACAAGAAGGCTTCAAGTCAATCGACGCGAAGTGCCAACATCCACCATTTCATGCCGCGCAATGTTCGAAGAATCCGGGGGATAAAAAGTTGATGTCTGAGATCAACTACCAGGTATCGTTCCCTCTTTTGTCTGATTTTCAAACTTATTCCACTCTTCGAGTTGGAAATAAGTTTGGGGGGATGTGGACAAGAGATGGAACATTCTATCTTTTATTTATTCTGCTTTCCGTCTTTAATTTTTGCCTTAAATTTTAAAATTTTAATTCTATCTTTTATTTATTCTGCTTTACGTCTTTTATTTTATTTTGTGGGGAAAATTTTTGAGTTTTGAAATAACCCGAATGAGATTGTGAGATTAGAATTGATTGAGGGTTGAGTTGAATTGATTGTGATTGTGGTTAGATGCCTATGAATGTAGAATACCGCATGATAGGATTGATTTGACACTTGTGCTTGCATGCTGATTGAGCTGATTTGAAATTGACTGTGGAAGAAAATTTCTGAACCCTTGTGTGAGAATTTTGAGCCTTTATTTCGTTTGATGTGAGATTCACATGTGTGTTTTTATTTCTCTAGAACTTGCCTATTTTCTGTGTTGAGACTGCATAGTGTGCACAAGTTTAGGAAATGATCTTAGGCCATCTTTGATAGCCCAATTCCCTAAACATTGTCCCTTCACATTGAATTTTCCCTAGTTAGCCACTTTTGAGCCTATACAAAATTTTTCTTTCCTTGTCTATGAGATTAAGAAGAAGTATTGGTTTCGCTCATGTCTTGAGTTGTGGTATGTGGTTGGAATGATTGTGATATGGAGATAAGAAAATATAAATTAGTGGTGAAAAGATGTGTGAAAAAGAAGTTCAAAGAAATAATTAGAATTCTCATAAGCTCTCTGAAAAGAAAAGAATACAAAATTATGTAAAGAGCATAAGAGATTCAAAATGAGCTAGAAAAAAAAAAGGGGGTTGTGTATTTGTTGATATATTGGAGGAGAAGGGTGAATGAACTTAGATAGTGGTTTGGATTGATTGAGGAAATAAAACTTGATTGATTTTAGTCACTTGGCCATATTTTCCTACCCCTCACAAAAGCCTACATTACAACCTTATGAATGTCCTTTTTGATTCTTGACTTGTGTGCACATTCTAGCAGTGGAGATATTAGAAAATTTGCAAGCCTATGGTAGAAATTTCTTCATACATGTTGTTGAGTGCTTTCATCTATTCCTTAAACACTTGAGAGTTGAGCGATACACTTCCTGTGAGTTTTTCCGCTGTTGATGAATTTTCTGTCTCTTTCAAATTGCTTGTGTGTAGTGGATTTTTAATTCTTGACTGTGATGAATCTTGTGAGGCATTGCACTCTAATCGCATGATCTTTTGATTTCTTTCTTGCCTATTGATTGAGGACAATCAAACGTTCAAGTTTGGGGGGTTTGATAAGCTCATTATTTTACTCGCTTGTCTATATTATTTTCTACTATTTTATGTAGTTTTATTGAGTTTATATATATATTCTATGCATGAGTCTATATTAGGTGGTATTATGCGCATTTTGGTGTTTTTGCAGGGTTTTAGGCCTAAGTTCACGAGAAATCCATTCCGGAAGCAGTGACGTGTAAGAGTAGCAGTGAAGAGTTCTTCCACAAGAGGAATTCGAGCTATTGGCACATGGCAATGGATGATTCTTTGAGTTAGCTCTCCAACTCAACTGGAATCGGGTCAATCGGAGTTCGGGGGAGAAAGTTATGGCCAAAACCGTGAGACCGCGCAGAAGGGGCGAGAAGCTGCGTCGACAGACGCCAATAAACATAGATCAACGCCGACGAAGAAGCCACGTCGATCGACGTGGATCAGCCACGATCGATGCGAGGCTGTCTGCTGGAGAGGAAATTCGTGGAAAACGGATTTATTCATATCTTTAGCCCTAGATTTAATAGGATACACATCCACCACTATAAATACCTATATAAATTCGATTTTTCATAATACGTCATTATTCCCCATTAATTCCCAATCATCATAGTTTTCAGTTTTTAGAGTTTGGAGACTTGGGGAACACGAAACCCTTTTATTTTCTTGTAAGTTCTTTATGCTTATGCAATTTAATATGTTTTCTTTTGTATTTCTATCTGCGATGAGTGGCTAGAAACCCTAGCGGGTTCTAGGGGTTGATATTATTATGGATGCATGTTAGGATTAATTAATTAGGTTCATGATTCCTGTGTTTATTCTATAATTCTAGATTAATTCAAGGACCGAGAGGTGACAATTAATTTAGATGTCTATCTATTGATAGAAGGACCGAGAGGTGAATATTAATAGTGGGAATAGGAATGCATGATACAATGTACACTATTCAAACAGATGTACTAGACTGTAGGAATTGAACTGATTTGCTTATCAGATTGACTAATTTGGTGTACTTTGAGACCGAGCGGAGATATTCACTAGTTAGTAATCTAGGTTATATTTGCCAAACAAGGAAATATAACATTGTTGTAGTATTCCACCTGTTAAATTAATTGATTCCTACATGTCATCCATAATATGAATTCTTCCCTAAAATCTGTGTTTCTTTAAATTTGCTTTCAAAACTACTTTAATTTTCCTCATTGTTTTCTTTACTTTTATAAAACCCCGATTTTGGATCTCTCAAACAATGAATCTTAGGATCATAGCTAGTATATAGGATAGTTTCCCCACACAATTCCCCTGGATCGATAACCTTAGGGTTTACAAATTTATTTGCCGCTGTTATTATAATTAATCTGTTAGAAATAGCAGTGATCAGTAGCAATCTAACATTGCATTCCCTTGTCTCATCAAAATAGGATCATTGGCATTTCCTAGAATATCTTCAAGAGGATGAGCGCGCATCCATGTTGGTCTGACTGGTCTGGCAACATTTCCTTCCCTTGCGCGATCATCGTTTGGTACAATGTTCTCCGCAGCACCCTCCTGGTGCTCAGCATCTAGATTGTTGGCGTACGTCAGCAACTGGAATTTCTGCTATTGGATTTTCAGGAACGGGAGCCTCTTCAGCAGGTCCTTCAGCAGCTGGAATCTCAGCAGCACCTCTGCCAAGACCTTCATTCGCAGCTATGTCTTCTTCCCCATTTGGAGTTGGCTTTGATATATCCTCCTCTTCGTCATCAAGCATTTCTAAGATATTTGGTCCATCATTGAGATGAATAGGTGTGGTCTCAGCATGATCATTAGCATCACTGGCCTGGTCAGCAGTCTGGTCTCCTGCTGAGTGCGTCTTGTTTGGATTGCAGTCATTCATAGACTTAGTCGGATCAATACGCATGTTTTCAAAAGAATTTAAGAACGTTTGATCATTAACATCTCTAGTCTCATGATTGTTATCCACCTTCTCTTTAACAGCTCTGCGCACTAAAGTAGACTCATAAAAAATAACATTGCATGTTATTTCCACAATTCTAGTAGTCTTATTTAATACTCGATAACCTTTGTGAGTGGGGTGACCATATCCAAGAAGTACACCCTCATCTGACTTAGGTGAGAAAGTATTAAGTTTTGACTTTCCGTTATTGTGAATATAACATGTAGAACCGAATTCACGAAGATGAGTTATAGAAGGCTTACGACCATTGTACACTTCATAGGGAGTCTTGTTAAATCTGCTAGTGACAGCACTCCTATTCTGTGTATAGCAAGCCGTCATCACCGCTTCACCCCAGTACTTAGATGGTAGCTTGGAGTCTGCTAGCATTGAATGAATGACCTCCTTCAACGTCCGATTCCTTCTTTCAGCTAGCCCATTCTGCTGAGGAGTCCTAGCAGTAGATTTTTCATGTGCAATGCCATCTTCAGCACAGAAATCCGTAAGTACTCCATTACAGAACTCTGTTCCATTATCGGAACGAATCCTCTTCACAGTAACTTCCTTGCTGTTTTGTTCTTTGAGGATTAGCTTCGGTAGAATGAGCTTGACCTCATCTTTGGTTTTCAATAGGCGTACCCATGTGTATCTGGAAAAGTCATCGACCACCACGAGAGTATACAATCGTTTACTTACAGTGGGAGGGTTGACAGGACCGAAAAGATCCATATTTAATAGTTCTAGGATCCTTTGTGACGTGCCCTTCTCAGGATTGGTCTTGAATGAAGATCTGGTCTGCTTTCCTAGTTGACAAGCTTTGCACACTCCTTTTTTGTGAAGAGTTTCAGTGGGCAGACCTACAACAAGCTTATTCTTGGCAAGGTAATTAATATTTTTAAAGTTTAAGTGATTAAACCTCTTGTGCCACAACCATGTTGTCTCTTCTTTATTCAAGGCTAGGAAGCTGCCAATCAACAATATATAGGCCACCCTTGCGGATCCCTCCGAGCTTCACTTCACCTAAAATAGCGTCAGCAATAGAGCAACCAGTAATGACAAAGGATACAGTGTACCCATTCTTGCATAGTTGACTTATGCTGAGTAAATTGTGTTTCAGGTTGGAGACGAGTGCCACGTTGATGATTCTCAATCCATTGCGTTCAATGCACCCTCTCCCAATAACTTCCCCTTCGCTGTTGTCTCCGAACTTGACTTTGGGACCATTGTATAGTCTTCGTATGTCTGAGAATAGGTCTCCATTTCCCGTCATGTGTGTGGAGCAACCGTTGTCCAGGACCCACTCGTTTGATATGCTCACTGTCGTAGCACTTGGGTCCTGTCCCTGCAATTTAGTCAGGTTAATTTAGGTACCCGTTCAGCATCGGGTCCTACAGGATTAGCATGGATCAAAGTTCCTTTCGGAACCCACATCTTAGTGATCCTCAAGACTTTCTTCTTGATTTCACTTTTTACCACTCTCTCGACTTTTGGTTTAACATGTTTAACATTGTTGTATCTAGGTGTAGTGGTGTGCTTAGCCTTCCTTGCCCTTTGAAATATGAATGAATTGGGCTCCGACCTTACATAGGTGTTCCTCCTATGTAGCGTGTTCTGCTGATATATAGGCATTACAACATTGTAATGATCTTGCTTTCTTTGGTGAAAGGTAGGATTTGTTGTCCTTGCGTTGGGAACAGAATGCTCAGCATTCCTTGCTCTCGGATTTCTTTGCTGAGGTCCAGCTGATACGTACATGATATTCATTCTGTTATTCCTCTGCTGAGGCTTAGCAGATTCATGCATAGCATTCATCTTTAGGTTCCTCTGCTGAGGTCCAGTAGATGTATACTTAGCAGATCCTCATTTATGCCTCTGCTGAGATCTAGCAGACGAATACTTAGCAGTCTCTGCTGAAGACCTCTGCTGAGATCCTACAAACGCATTCTGCGGATGTCCATTCTTTTGCTTAGCAATTGTCTTAGCATTGGAGGATTCAGCAATGACAATTCCTTTTTCTTTTTCAGCAGTGATAGTTCCAGCAGATACAAATAAGATTGGTTTCTGCTTAGAGGAACTAGCATGAGTGTTTGGAATCTTTTTCAAGGATTCACATACAAGCCCAGACTTGTCTTTATGATGTCTTTGTCGGCTTACAATGGCATTTAGAGCTGCCTGGCTGGATACATACGTACAAATGCAGTCCTCTCTAGGTGTACTCTTCAAAGCAAGATTTTTTTTTTTCTAAATTTTGATACTTTTCAGAAAGTTGAAAGAAGTCTGCTTTCAATTTTAAAAGTTCCTCACTATCTGACCTCAGTCTTTCGACTTCCTTGGTTAAAGATTGAATATTTAATTGGAGTGAGGCATTTTCACCAACGATAGCCTTTTTGATCTCATACATCTTAGAGAACTCGATTGAAAGCTTCGTCAAGTAATCTTCCTCAGAATCAAAAAAGGATTCTTTCGATTCATTCATGACTTAATGCTAGAAGTGTTGGTAATTAATACCTTATTTTCTTCAGCAGCTAGGGCTGATTCACTACTCTGCTCAGCATCGGTATCAGCATCAGCAAACTGATCTTCGACAATATTTGCCATTAGTACGAACAGAGCTTCCTCGTTATCTTCTTCTTATGAGGAATAGTAATACTCCTCGTCATTTTCCGGAATGTCAGAAGCCTCTGTCCTTGTCAGCAGCGCCCTGGTGACTGCTTTGACAACACGTCTTTCAAATCTTTGCTTCAGACGCTCTCTCTCTTCTTTGCTGACTTTCAGACATTCATGCTTTAAATAATCTGGCGAACCACATTCAAAGCACGTCCTAGGCTTTCGCTCTGCTGAGTTGGTAGATGATGATGATTGCTAGATTTCTTTGGCCTCTTTCTCAGCTTTAGCTTCCATCATCAGCTTCTGAAGTTTCTTCATCTGCTCTTCCAGCTCACTGATCTTCAGATCAACAGGTTGAGAGCCTGAGGTTGAGACAACCTCCTTTGCTTGTGACGCTGGAGCAGGTCTTTCTTGCTTATAAAAGGGCTTCTTCATCTTGTACTTGTTGAAGTCCTTCTTAGCGAAGTACGCTAGATCCTCAGAGTTAGCAGCGAGTGTTGATGAAGCTTGTGCCACGGCCACTTCATTCTTTTTCGACTGCTGTATAATAAACTCGTGAGATTTGAGTTGAGCAAATACCTCGGATGTAGACATGTTGTTGAGGTCCTTTTCACTCAAGCTCATCAACTTTGCGAACCAATCATCCCTTGGATGTAGTTTAGAGATAATCTTGTTGTTCATCTCCCCATTTCCATATTCTTTGCCCAGATTGCAAAGTTCTCCTATAATGGTATTGAATCGTTCTTCCGTGTCTTGTATGGATTCACCTACAATCATAGAGAATGATTCATATTTGTCAACAGCTACCTGTAGCTTTTTACGCTTCATCTGGTCTGTCTCTCAGGACGATTCGCAAACATATTCCCACATCTCTTTGGCAGTATCAAAGTCAAGTGCTTTATCAGCCATCAACTTTGGTAGAGAGTCATAGATTAGCTTCTTGGCCACGTGTTCCAACTGGGCTCTCTTTTTGTCCTCTGTTGTGTATTCTTCATAGGGCTTTGGAACCATTTGAGGTCTTGGTTCTTCTCCAGCAGCAGCAGGTCCTAAAAAAGTGTTAGGTTTCATAATTTTAATTGGACCTCTTTCAAGCACATCTGCCATTTCAGGATGTATGCTATGAAGCTGTATTAGAGCAAGCTTCTTCCATGACTTGAAGTTCTCCTTTGAGTACTTCCCAAGTGAGTGATTCAACATTTTGTTCACGCCATAAGTAGTTTCCTGAGCTAGACAGACAAAACACAGAAAAACAAGTAATAGTGCAAGGAAAAGATAGATCTAGTCTTAAGCGACTCAGAAGCAGTCGGTTTTTCAACCATGCTCTGATACCACTTGTTGGTCCTGATATACCAGAGTCGTCGTGTTTAAACAAGAACACGAAATGCAGCGGAATGATTTAACGTCACTTACACTTATGTTTTTCTTTAAAGATGATTTAAACTCAGGGATTGATTAAGATTTCTTCACAGTTATACACTAGCAATACGATTGCTAGGTTTAAAATCTCTTGCGTAATAAAACAGTAAATGAACACAGTATTTATAGTGGTTCGATCGAAATAGATCTACGTCCACTCCTTAGCCGAAACGCTAAGAATTTCACTAAGTAAGTATACAAAGTACAAGGAATCGTCCTTTCCGTGTAGTAGAAAAGTGAGCTTTCAAACTGGCCACTTCACAACTATCCTCCATTACTTCGCAGTTCTTAGTCTGATTTAGCTACAGTCAAGTCAAGGGCGGAACCTTCGTAAAACTTGACTTTCACCGACAGTGATGGGAGTTTTTAAAGTTCTCTCCTGAACTTATCTGTTTTTGGCAAGATTCCCGTCGGAGTCAGATCTAGTTAGAAATGACTGTTGGATGCTTCCAAGATCGGAAGGTATCCCAATGATTGAATCCTTAAAAGGAATTCAATGAAAAAACTTGAGTGTCATATCTTGAATGTAGGGGATACTCGGTGGTTGAGAGCTTTAAAGATTCTTCTTATCTTGTTAAATGCTCTCGTGACTACTTTTCACTTTGTTTGTCTGTGGAATTTTTTGAGTGAGTTCGTGAGTAAAGTGTGAATAAAGCAGTAGTAGATTCTCACTTTTGGATTTGTCTTTTATACTTGGAGATTCAACTTTGGAATCTCCATATCCGTTAGACACAACGGTTCCTTCGTCCAAGAGTGGATTGACTTTTCCAGTCACTTTCTGCGTCGTACAGTACTTTCCAAACCATTCTGGGAAAGCTTTGTCCTTTGTGTGTACTTCTGTCAGAACGGGAGTGTAGCATTCGTTGATGACTGCTTCGCCTTGCTAGGTAATCATAGAACCATCTGCTAGGCCTTTGATTGCTAACTCTCTTCTAGCGGTCTGCTTTTGCTAGAGTCTGACTGTTGACGCTTCAGCAAGGTTTAGCACTCGATTCCTCTGAAATTTCCTAGCAGATGCTGACTTTCTCAGCATCCTGCTAAACTCCTTCTGTCTGCTAAGATGATCCTTCTTAGCAGTCTCTTCCTTTATCATATGTTAGCTAACGCCTTAGCAAACATTCTTTTTAGCATTCTTTGATATCTGCTTGAAGTGCTTCTAGCAACCTATTCTATTACAACTCAATATTCACCCTATACAGGACATTACACGCGTTGCTAGACTATGCTAGAATTCAGCAATGATCGACCAAATGCTAAGGCTTTTATTCAACAAAACCTATTACAAGTTCGATCCTAAGGGGAGAATCTCAAAATGATTCCCAACAAGCCACTTAGAACACAATTCAAATCAGTGAAACCCTAGAGGCAGAGAGAGAGGGGCGACGGCTACAGTGCAAGAGGGAGGAGATTTTTGATTCTGGCCTTGCACAACTACAGAACTATGGAATCCTCACCAGTAGCAGATCTGAACAACATTAGGATACAACCCTGAAGATCTGATCTGGAGAACATAATTATTTCTTCTACTTTTTCTATATTTTCTATTAAATCTAGAAATTAGATTACTAATTTCTATTTCCGCAGATTTAATTGAATCGCATGGTTGAATTAAAGTTGGATATTCAAACGCAAAGTATCGGATCAAACTCTACGGAATAACGGTAATTATTCTTATCCACACATTAAATTCATAGGAGCATGCTAAGGTTTTGTGAATTGGTATTGTGAACAATAAACCATAAATTGATCCGGCTTATTTGGATTTTGTGATTCGATTCACGGTTAAATCCCTACAGAATGTCCATCAGGGCTCCCCCACTCTTCAGAAAGAGCCTCCCTAATATCAGTGGAATGTTGTGGTCCTCTTCCATGTCTAGGAACACAAAATCAGCTGGGATGATGAAATCTTTGACTTAGACAAACACATCCTCTACAATTCCCCTCGGGTAGGAGACTAAATGATCGGCCATCTATAGTGAGATGGTGGTCGATTTGATGCTTCCAATGGCCAACCTAAGATGGATAGTGGCATGAGGTTGATGGATGCTCCGAAATCACAATGAACCTTCCCAATGGTCTCCCCTCCGATGATGCAGGAGATAGTGAAGGACCCCGGGTCCACTCTCTTCAGCAGCATCTTCTTCTGAATCACTGCGCTGCACTCCTTGAATAGATTGACCTTTTTTATGCTCCAAGAAGGGTCGTTTCTGAGAGACCATGTCTTTCAAAAAATTGATGTAACCGAGCATCTCCTGCAGTGCTTCAACAAAAGGAATGTTGAAGTGCACCTTCTTCATATTTTCAAGGAAGCGTGCATACCACTCATTCATCTTAGTCTTGGCAAATCACTAAGGAAACGACATCGGTGGCCTTTTTTGAGTTGAAATCGGTGTCAATCAACTAGGTTCTGTGTCGGTCGATGCGGGGCATTGAATGTCGAGCATCGCTGAACTTCAGCATCAATCGACGTGCTCGGCATTAATCAAAGTCGAGGGCTCTCCCGCGACCTGTTCTTCCTGCTCGGTTTCCTCGGTCTCCGGTGGGTCTGCTTCTGGATGCTTGGGCCCATCATATAACTTCCCCCCTCTCAGTGTAATTGCGTTGACCGCATTCCATTGATTCTTAGGGTTGACTTGTGTGTTGCTCGACAGTTGTTCAGGCTTGTGCTGGGCTACTAGGGCATTGGCAATATGACTAACCTGCGGCTCTATGATCTGCATGTGCTTCTCCATGCAGTCTACTTTGGTATTAACCCTAGAGATCTCCTGCTCCAACTTGCCCACATTGTCAGTAGACCCCTGATAAGCTCGTTTTTCTACTCTCTTATCGCATTGTTTTTCTCTTCTTTCATGAGTTTTTGTTAGTTATATTGAATAAATT
The DNA here is from genome assembly GCA_026898455.1 of Plectranthus barbatus. Classification (NCBI taxonomy): domain Eukaryota; kingdom Viridiplantae; phylum Streptophyta; class Magnoliopsida; order Lamiales; family Lamiaceae; genus Plectranthus; species Plectranthus barbatus. The sequence continues at coordinate 315,463 of JAPKLW010000298.1, forward strand.
GAGCATGAGTGTATAGTGGACGGGATAATGCTTGTGGTGGATGATTATGCAGGAAAAAGAGAAGAATTGGTCACGAGATGAGGAAATCCGCCAAGAAGTAGCTGTCTGTTTCGATCGAGTTGGAAGACAACCCGACCGTGGGGGAAAAGACACGGCCCGGCCGTGGCCGCATGTATCCCGGCCGAGACGCGGAGTTCTGAAGCCCTAGTTTGCGCGTGATTGAAGATTTAAAAGGAGAAGATACCATATCAATTGGTGGACGAATTTTGGAGCAATTATACCATCCACGGCCATCCTACCACTATATAAACTCTCGAATAGCTCAGAATTGGGGTTCCACTTTTAACACATTGTTCTATCTTTAGTTTTCTGTTTTCCCTTTAGTTTTTGTCAGAATTCCTCTTTAATTTTTATTTAGTTTTAATGCAATCTTTATATTTTCCTGCCATGTTTTTCTTTAATATGTTAGGCTAGAACCCTAAACAGGTTCTAGGGTTTCTCCATCTGTGAAGCATGTTTTGATTCAATAATTCAAACCCTTTAAACTGGTTTAAATCCTATGTTTTGTTTTAAGTCTATTCTCATCGAAGGATCGAGAGATGAAGATTGAGGTAGGTTACATTTATTAATCGAATGACCGAGAGGTGCAGGTTAGTAATAGGAAGTTAGGGTTTAATACTTTTGATTTTCTGTCCGACCAAGAAGAATTCAATCGTAGGAAAAATCTGAATTTTATGAAATTAATTAACTTTATGTGTTTGAGACCAAGAGGAGATAACCACTTGTTAGTAATTTAGGATTTAATTGCCCGACCAAGGAATTAATTCCACATTAATAGATTTTCCACCAAAATATCTTTTCTGGGTTTGAATATTTGTTTCTTGCATGTTGATCAGATTGGTAGATTTCCCTAGAATCTGTGCTTGTTAATATTTGTTTTTATCCCTTTAAATTATTTGTTTTGAAACCCAACCCTCAAAGTTTGATTTGCCGAAACAAAAGTTTTGAAAACCATATTCAGTACATGATTCTTCCTCGTTGCACTATCTCTGTGGGATCGACCAACCCTTGGGTTGTTTATAAATTTATTTGTCCTATGCTATAATCTATATGCAGGTTTTTGCATCGATCAAATTAGCGCCGTTGCCGGGGATTGTCAGATGGCGATTCATTACTGGATTATTTGAAGAACTTTTGGATTGGGTTGTATTTTCTTAATTTTTATAAATTTTTTAGTCTTGTGATTGTTTTTCTTTGTTTTGGGAGTCTGTCCTGTTTTTTTTTAGCGTGCGTGAGTTTTTCTGGGGTGTGTCTGTTTCGGCCGAGGTGAATCCCACCACGGTCGAGACAGAAAGTCCATCTCGGCCGTGATGCACTCCACAACGGCCGAGATCTGCTTATTCCATTTTTGTTTATGTGCAGGTGCATGAACACACGGAACAAAGGAAAGATCTTTGAGCCTTTCATACTAGAAATCGAAGCAGCTTGCAGAAACAACAGAAAGAAAGGAAAGAAGTTGAATTTTGAGATGAAAGCAAATCAAGAAGCCCCTCTTCAGAACATGATACCGGAGGAACAGAGATAATTTGTCAATGAGGTCCAGCAAATACGGGCGCAACTTCTTGCAGCCCAAGCCACCCAGGCGGAGCGAGCTGCGAGACTGGCAAAACTAAACAATAGGCAGATAGTGGTGCCGCAGAGGTCCATCTTGGACCGTTTTCTCCCACAGCAGGAAGAGCCCGAATTCAGAGTGCGGATTGACGCCAAGACTTTGAGTTAAAGACTGGGCTAATTCAGATGGTGCAGCAGAACCAGTTTGGGGGGAGAGCCGTTGAAGATCCATACACCCACCTCAATCTGTTCATCGAGGTGTGCGACACTGTGAAGCAGAATGGAATCCCCCAGGACGTCATCAGGATGAGGTTGTTCGCATTCTCCCTTAGAGACGAGGCAAGGTCTTGGTATGCTGGTTTGAACAAGAGTCAGATTGGGACATGGGGGGAACTTCGAGATGAATTCCTCACCAACTTCTTCCCACCGAGCCTGCTGCTAAAAAGGAAAGCTGCTATCACTACATTCAAGCAGTTCTATGATGAGTTACTACATGAAGCCTGGAAAAGGTACAAGGAGCTCCTGCGACTCTGTCCTGGACATGGAATAGATCTCAAGATGCAGGTTTGCCATTTCTATGAGGGTCTGAACCCACACACGAAGGACATGGTAGACGCATCTGCTGGCGGGATCGTGATAAAGAAGAGTGGTGCAGGGAGTATGAGACTATTGGCAGACATGGCTCTGAACAGTCACCAGTGGCCAACTGAGAGACAGATGCCAGTCAAAGCAGTGGAGACAAAGCTAGAATTTGATGTGGTTGCAGAGGTGAAGAAGCTCCGAGAAGAAGTTGAGAAGTTAGGGAACGTTAAGGTTGTTGCTATTACTACTGAGCCAAGCATGGCGATTGTTCCGGTGGAGGCTGACTACATCAACCGGGGAGCAAGCAGTTCATCTGGAGCTGTGAATTCGGAGGTAAATTACATAGGCGGTGGTTATCACAATAACTACCGAGGTAATCAGGGGTATCACTATAACCATGGGCGATCTCAACCTGTTTTTCTTATGCCAACCCCACTGCTGCAGAACACCCTCCCCCTGGTTTTGATATAGGTACAGGAGGCGAGATTGTTGAAAGAAAAAAGTCTGTGCTGGAGGAGACACTGGAAAAATTCATCAAGAGCTCAGACAATAGGTTTGGGAAGGTCGAGAATGAAGTCAAAGGGATGGCTAATCACATGCAACTGATGACAAAGCACTTGCATATGATTGACACCCAACTGAGTTAGATAGCCACTACCTTGGGTACTCAGCACAAGTCGGGGCAACTTCCGAGCACAACAAAGACAAGTCCAGCGAAGGCGATGCAGTAAATGCCATCTCGCTTCGATTTGGAAGGAGATATGAAGGTCCGAGCAACCCGGAAGGAGGATTGAGTGAAACAGAGAAGGAAAATCCCGTGGAAGACCTCTCTATTTCGACCGAGATGGAGTCCATCCCGGTCGAGGCAGAGAGAAGTAGGACAGCCGAGGCAGAAGCTAGCCCGGTCGAGGCAGAGAAGGATCGCCTGGCCGAGACAAGCCAGACACGGCCGGGGTAGAAGCAAAGCAGGACAGCCGAGACAGAGGGATCCCGATCGAAACAAAAGCCCAGACTGGGTGAGAAAGAGAGGGAGAATGAAGAAAGAAGAGTTGATCCAGTTGCTCAATGCCTTTCCCGCAGAGATTTGCAAAGAAAATGGAAGATTCTAAATTCACTCGTTTTGTTGAAAATCTTAAAAAAGTAAACATTAACATACCTCTTGTTGAAGCTCTCAGGGAAATTCCAGGATACATGAAGTTCCTCAGGAGGCTGATGAGCGAGAAGAAGCAGTTCGTGGAGAAAAAAACTGTAAGGATTCATGAGGAATGCGGCTTACACCTAATGAAGCAGATCTTGATTAAGAGGTCTGACCCAGGATGCTTCTCGATACCTATCGACATTGGAGAAAGAGATTTTCAGAATGTGTTTTGTGACACCGGGGCAAGCATCAACCTGATGCCCTGGTCCATCTACAAGAAGTTGGAGATTGGGGAGATGAGAGCCACCACGATTACTCTTCAGATGGCGGACCGATCTGTGTCCAAGCCCAAAGGTATTGTAGAGGATGTTTTAATTCGTGTTGGTCACCTTATTTTCCCTGCAGATTTCATTTTCCTTGAGATGAAGGAAGATGCCAACACTCCGATCATCCTGGGAAGAGAGTTCCTCGACACAACTGGTGTCCTAATTGACTGCAAGAAGGGAGAGATCACCTTGAGGGGGAATGAAGAATCTATCACTTTCTGCATAGAAAAGAACAAGAGGAAAGGGGAGTGCAACTAGGTTACTACTGCTGAAGAAGAGGAAGAATATGACAAGACATCGGAGGAAGAAGAAGAAGCCATCCGGTGGGAACGAGGAAACCAGTCAGTGAAATTGGCAATTAAGCTGCCTCCTTCCGAGTATACCACCGTCATTCAAAATTGGAAAGTCTTCATGATTGATTCAAGGGGTCGACGAGTCTGGACTCGACCGCCTTGGTGAGCTGATACTGAGTCGAGCCATGACGGTAAATAAGGCACTGAATGGGAGGTTACCCATTGTGTTCTCATTTTCCTTAAATAATTTCTATTTATTTCTATTTTACTGATTTTACTTGTTTTAGTGTCTTATGAAAAAAAAGTTTTGAGGTCTGTTTCGACCGAGGCAGAGCCTGCCATGGTCGAGACAGAAAGCCAAGACGTGGAATACTTTTACCGAGAAGGAGGTCGACAAGAAGGCTCTATCCCGGCCGAGACAGAGTTCGCCATGGCCGAGATGGAGTGCCAATAGCCCAAAATCCACGCCGGTCAGCGTTGGTGAAGGAAGGATAAAAAGTTGGTATTTGAGACCAATAATTGAGGTACCATTTCAATCTCTGGATCTGATCGCCAAAATTATTCTCTCTGCTTTTCGAATAAGTTTTGGGGGGATGAAGATTTAAGGGTTTTGAAACTTATTATATATCTCTTACTTGCTTTATTTTACATTTCTGCATGGAAAAATTCTTGAATAAAACACGAGATTGTGGGAACTTGAGCATGATAACCCTAACAAGAATGCTAGATTAGAATTGATTGACTTTAGTTTGCGTTGATTGTGATTGTGGTTGAGTATGCCCATGAATGTTTATACCGCATGATTACTTGTTTTGATACTTGCATTGGCATGATAGTTAGATGATGATTTGATGTTTACTGTGGAAGAAAATTGTCCTAAGTGTGAGTTTTTGAGCCTGAATTTCGATTGTGAGTGTGTCTGCAATTTTGAGTTTCTCTAAAACTTGCTCTGATTCTTTTTCAAGACTGCTAGTGTGCACAGGTTTAGGAAGTGATTTTAGGCCATCTTTGTTTAGCCTATTTTCCCATACACTGTCTCAATTAAATGTTATCCCTAGTCAGCCCTTTTGAGCCTATGATATTTTCTTCTTTGTCTATGAGTTGGAAATAAATAGGGGAATCAACTCTTGTCTATGAGAGTGGGTTGGGATTTGTTTGAGAACGGATAAGATATTATTCGAAGGGTAAAAGCAAAAGATGAGGTTAGGCTCTAGAAAAAAGAAAAAAAAAAGAGAAAATAAATAGTTATTGTGTTTAATCCTTATAAGCTCAAATATATAATCAAAATTGTTTAGAGCATAAGAGGATATGTGTGAAAAAGAAAAAGAAAAAAAAATAAAAGAGTCATGGTTTGTATTGAAGATCTAAGGAGTTGGGTAGATACTAATAGATTGTGGATTAAGATTGATGAGGTGGATGCACTGAATTTGATTTTGAGTCACTTGGCCAAATATTTCCCTACCTTTCACTAAAAAGCCTACATTACAACCTGAATAAAGTCCTTTCTGATCTTAGACTTGTGTGCACATATTTGCAGTGGAGATTTAGAATATTTGCAAGCCTATGGTAGAACTTGATTTGCTTGACTGTTGTGTGATCTCATAATTATCCTAAACACTTGAGTGAATGAGCGAAACAATTCCCATGTGAGTCTTCCATAGTTTACAGATTCTCTGATTCTTTCAAAAGTGTTGATGTCTTGTGGATTTTCGAGTTTGAATGTGATGAATCTTGTGAGGCATTGCACTACTCCTCTATTTGAGCTTTTGATTCTTTCTTTTGTTGATTGAGGACAATCAAGTGTTTAAGTTTGGGGGGTTTGATAAGCTCGTTTTTCTTCTCTCTTATCGTATTGTTTTTCACTTCTTTCATGAGTTTTTGTTAGTTTTATTGAATAAATTGAGCATGAGTGTATAGTGGACGGTATTATGCTTGTGGTGGATGATTATGCAGGAAAAAGTGATGAAAAAGAGAAGAATTGGTCAAGAGATGAGAAAATCCGTCAAGAAGTAGCTGTCTGTTTCGACCGAGTTTGAAGACAACCCGGCCGTGGTGGAAAAGACACGGCCTGGCCGTGGCGGCATGTATCCCGACCGAGACGCAGAGATCTGAAGCTCTAGTTTGCGCATGATTGAAGATTGGAGAAGATACCATATCAATTGGTGGACAAATTTTGGAGCAATTATACCATCCAAGGCCTTAACCCTACCACTATATAAACTCTTGAATAGCTCAGAATTAGGGTTCCACTTTTTACACATTGTTCTATTTTTAGTTAATAGTTTTCCCTTTAGTTTTTGTCAGAATTCCTCTTTAATTTTTATTTAGTTTTAATGCAATCTTTATTTTTCCCTACAATGTTTTTCTTTAATATGTTAGGCTAGAACCCTAAACAGGTTCTAGGGTTTCTCCATCTATGAAACATGTTTTGATTCAATAATTCAAACCCTTTAAACTGGTTTAAATCCTATTTTTGTTTTAAGTCTATTCTCATCGAAGGATCGAGAGATGAAGATTGAGGTAGGTTACATTTATTAATCGAAGGACCGAGAGGTGAAGGTTAGTAATAGGAAGTTAGGGTATAATACTTTTGATTTTCTGTCCGACCAAGAAGAATTCAATCGTAGGAAAAATCTGAATTTTTATGAAATTAATTAACTTTGTTTGTTTGAGACCGAGAGTAGATAACCACTAGTTAGTAATTTAGAATTTAATTGTCCGACCAAGGAATAAATTCCTCATTAATAGATTTTCCACCAAAATATCTTTTCTGGGTTTGAATATTTGTTTCTTTCATGTTGATCAGATTGGTAGATTTCCCTAGAATCTGTGATTTTTAATATTTGTTTTTATCCCTTTAAATTATTTGTTTTGAAACCCAAAACCCTCAAAGTTTGATTTGCCCAAACAAAAGTTTTGAAAACCATATTCAGTACATGATTCTCCCTCGTTGCACTATCACTGTGGGATAGACCAACCCTTGGGTTGTCTATAAATTTATTTGTCCTATGCGATAATCTGTATGCAGGTTTTCGCATCGATCAACCCCTGCATAAACTTAGCCAAAATTTCCTTTAGATTTTGTTTCTTCTTCTCCACCACTGCTCCATCTTGCACCGCAAATCCAGGTGGTGGCTGCTCCACGGCCCCAGGGTTCGCATAGGAAAACCCAGGGTGGTTCCTTGCGTGGTTGTAGTTGTAGGGCTGGTTATTCTGTTGATATCCTCTGCGGTAGTTATTTTGGTAACACCCCCTTTGGACAAAGCTTAAGTCTGCACAGTCCCCCTCAATCGGAGCCTGCACTTGTTCCACTATAGCAACTGTCTGCTCCCTTTTCAGTGCAGCGAAGTCTTCCCGCAGCTTTTTCACCTCGGCTGCCAAATCAGGTTCTTCAGCAACCTTCTCCACAACCTTCACAGGCTGATGACGAATCGAGGACCAACGGTGATTGTTGTTGGCCATCTTTTGGAAGAACTCCATAACCTTCTTTCCGCTCTTGGTCATGATAGTGCCGCCCAATGTGGCATCCACCAACTTGACGGTCCTGTCGTTCAGCCCTTCGTAGAATGTTTCTGCTTGCTCTCCTAGTGATATACCATGGCCCGGGCAGGATCTCAACAACTCCTTGTAACGCTCCCATGCTTCGTAGAACTCTCATCAGATCTCTGGGAAAATCTAGTTCTCTCCTTCCTTCTCTGCATGATGATCTCATTCCTTCTCTGTCTTCCATACTTAGCCGATTTTCATCCTAAAACCTACAAAATACACCATCACAAGAATATCATGATGCTCACAGCGCGCGGGGGTGCAGGTCGCGGGCGACAGCAGTGGCGGCGCCAGTGCTGTGGGCACGCGCGGTGCTGTGCAGCGGCGCCGGCGGTGCTTTCATCGGCGGCTGCTAACCCGTCACGGTGGTTTGCGATTTGGTGGCTGGTGCAATCCTGTGTAAACCCTAGGTTTGCATTAGGGTTTTGGGCCAATCATCAAATCACAAAACCCTAAATCTCAAAAGATTTGGTGGTTGACGATTTGGAGGCCCTGGGAGATTTGATGAAGATTTGAAAAAGATTTGGATTTATCCAAATAAATTCAAATTTCAAATTGTAATAGATAGGATTTTATTTCCTGTTTTGTGGGGCCACGAGGAATTTTTGTTTGCCTTAATTGTCCTCGTATGATATGTGATTTATTATGTGCGCAATTAAGAATTTGTAGATAATAGGAAAAGCATGATTTATTGCTTTTATTATTTACAGCTTTCCAAGCATGCTTATGTGATTAATTTCTTGTTGGATTATATTTTGGGAATTTTTTGACTTGTTTAATTACGTGCAAAAAATTTGGAAAATATAATGACAAAGAAATTATATGTGCGCATATAAGAAACCTTTTTGAAAGAAAAATACTAAGCGGATTTTTTTAATTAAAATCAATAAACCTCCACAAAGCGGTCCTAGGCTGTAGGTGTATCTCTCGCTCTAGTTAACATCTACAAGTGTAGCTTGCTAGTTCTTGGAGGTGCATGGGTATAGTTGTTGGGATTTCTAGACAAACAATTTAAATCATGTGAATAGTGGGAGGGTTTTGCGTAAACATCTATGAGTGTAGCTTGCATAGATCTCTTTCATAAGTCTTCTAGGATTTATTTAAATTATAGATAACAAAAGCTTTAAGGTCTGTGTGGTATGGTTACGTGCCATGTTAAACTGTCTCTTTTGGCCAAAGTTAAATTTGTGGTTAATCGCTTAGAAACATCTTAGGATATAATGCAGTTGCTGCTTCCCTGACCTTGAGAGATGACTTGGTCTAAGGTTTTCACTAATTATTAATTTCTAGTGTCGAAAGGTTCCTGACATGGTAGTGAAATTAAAGAATTGGGGCTTAAAACCCGCAGTTCTGGTTGAGGGTGACATCGTAAACGTCTACAAGTGTAGCTTGCGGTGGGAACTCTTGGGCAATTAGTGGAAAACATATGTATTTGATTTATGAAAAGGTTTTCAATGCATTTGTTTTTGAAGTTCTACATGTATGTTCTTATTTAAGATTCTTTATTGTTTCAGATATGTCTATGTCTACTGTTGATCATATTCTTGCTCTCATTCCTTTAACTGGTCCGAACTTCCCTGAATGGAGTTTTTGCATCAAACACGTCCTTTATCTGAAAAATCAAGCACATGTTCTTTTCATGGATCCACTTGTGCCTGGCTATGAAGGAGTTTGTGAACTTGAGCTTGAGTTTTATGAAATATGGGAGGATGCTGATGATTTTGCCTACTGGCTTATCACGGCTGGCCTATCTAGAGAATTAAAACACAAGTATGAATACTTCAATAGGGCTGGAGAGATCTCCTAACTGCTTATGGCAATGTGGAGCGGACTATTAACTATAAACTTGTGCACGATCTTGTGTGCAAGAAGATGGTTGAAGATAGTTCGATGACAGCACACATGATGTCTATGATTGAGCTCATGAGACAATCCACTGTGCGAGGTGGTAATATCAGTGTGCAAGGTGAGATTGATATCATCCTGAATTCTCTTCCGAAATCTTATTATGACTTTAAGGTAGTTGCTGCTGCAAGGGGAGAGTATGCTCTGCATGAGCTACTTGAGGACCTTGTAGTGGAGCAATCTTCCATGCGAGCACGGAAACCTGTTCTGACTGTTTCTAGTACTAGTTCGACAACCTCTAAGGTTGGAGATGATGGTGCTGAAAGCAAGCTCAGGAAAGCAAGCAGTGAAAGCAAGTCAAAGAAGGTGAAGAGAGTCGAGGTCACTCCAAAGAAGAACAGGTGTGCTGGATGCGGAAAGGTGGATTGTCCGAATGCTAAAGGACAAGGTACGTCATTTGCATTTGTAACAAAAACATATTTAGCATGGGTTTCTACTCATTCATGGGTAGTGGATACTGGAGCTAGTAATCATGTTTGTTACATTTTGCAGGGGTTCACTCCGAGGAGGGTGTTGAGGAATGACGAGGTTACCATCTCGATGGGGAACGCAACACAAGTGAGTGCAGCTGCCATTGGAGATTTCACCTTGTACGTTGATGATTTTGTTTTAACTTTGAGAGATATTTTGTACGTGCCAGATTTTCGGTGAAACCTTATTTCAGTTTCCAAACTTTACGTTGATGGACATTCAGTTATTTTTGATAGTGGTGTTTCTATCATTGGTAATAACGGTGTTATTTGTCGTGGGATGCTGAATAATTCTGTTAAGGTTATTAACTGCAATCATAAGTCTTCTTCAAGTATTACATGTAATTCATCCGAAATTGATAATCCTAGAAAGAGAAAACTTACTTCTTATGATGAGGATCTCACATATCTCTGGCACTTGAGACTGGGTCACATCAGCTTGAAGCGGATTCAGCGACTTGAACATGACGGTACATTGGACTTAGTAAGGGTTGTACCTTATCAAGTCTGCGAATCCTGCATCGAGGGCAAGATGTCAACTAGGCATTTTAAGGCTAGTCAGTCTCGAGCAGAGGAAGTGTTGGAATTGATCCATTTTGATTTATGTGGACCGATGTCCACGCAGGCTCGTGGAGGGTACGAGTACTTCGTCACTTTCATTGATGATTACTCAAGGTACGGATACGTTTACCTGCTTTGCTACAAGTCTGAATACTTTTAGAAATTCAAAGAGTTCAAGGCTGAGGTAGACAAGAAGGTCGGGAAAACTATCAAGTCACTGCAATATGACCGCAATGGCGAATACCTCGGTAACGAGTTCTTGCAGTATTTGTTAGACAACAGGATTACATCCCAGTGGACTGCACCGGGTACTCCCCAGCAAAACGGTGTAGCTGAAAGAAGAAATAAGACTCTTCTAGAGATGGTAAGATCAATGATGAGTTACGCAAACTTACCAATTTTGTTTTGGGGCTACGCATTGGAAACAACCACTTACGTATTAAATGTGGTGCCTTCAAAATCAGTTCCTAAGACGTCTTTTGAGCTCTTCCTTGGTTGCAAACCGAGTTTGTGCAAGTTTAGAGTATGGGGTTGTCCGGCACACGTACTGTCGAAGGAACCTGATAAGTTAGAAAGCAGGTCAAAGGTAATGTTGTTTATAGGGTATCCCAGGAAAATGAAAGGTGGTTACTTTTACTTTCCTGAGAGTCATAGAGTCGTTGTTAGCACCAACGCTAGATTCTTGGGGGACGAGTATGAGAGGAACCACAGGTCAAGGAGTGATATCGTTCTTCAAGAAATTGAAAACGAGGATTCAATTCCAAGGGAAAGGAAACGTGCAAACATGGGTGCACCTGTGAGAGGTTTACCACCATAGACACGTTCTTCAGTGCAGGGTGCAGAACCACATGTTACTGCACCTACTACTGACACGACACCGATGCCTCATCGTAGTGGGATAATTATTTTCCAGCCAGAAAGGTACATGTTCGTGGGTGAGTCTTCGGACTTGAGCCCGGAAGACGGACATGAGGACTCTGACCCACTGACTTACGAAGAGGCAGTGCAAGAAAAGGATGGAGAAATTACGGCTTTTAAAGCCAGGCTGGTGGCAAAGGGTTATAGTCAGAAGGAGGGCATTGACTATGACGAAACCTTTTCACCCATAGCCATGCTCAAATCCATCCGGATACTCCTTGCCATAGCTGCGCATATGGACCTCAAGATTTGGCAGATGGATGTCAAAATCGCTTTTCTAAACGATTACCTTGAAGAAGGTAGGGACATCTATATGCAGCAACCTGAGGGCTACGTGTGCAAAGGAGAAGAACATCTTGTCTGGAACCTTAAGAAGTCCTTGTATGTTCTTAAGCAAGCTTCGAGGTCGTGGAACTTACGTTTCCACAATGTGATTAAATCCTATGGATTTGCACAGTTGGAAAACGAAAGTTGTGTTTACCGAATTTGTGTCAGTGGGAGCGTGTTTTTCCTTGCAATATACATTGATGACATACTCCTATTTGGAAACAACGAGGGAGTGATGTCCGAAATCAAGTGTTGGTTTTCCGAATAGTTCCAAATGAAGGATTTGGGAGAAGCTGGCTACATCCTTGGGATTAAGGTCTTACGAGATCGTAAGAGAAGGATGTTGAGCTTATCCCAGGCATCCTATGTGGATATTGTGATAGCCCGGTTCAGCATGCAACTCGCCAAGAAAGGCTTGCTATCTTTCAGTGATGACGTTCATCTTTCTAGTGGGCAGTGTCCTGAGACACAGCGGGAGAAAGATGAGATGAGTCTTGTACCATACGCTTCAGCAGTGGGTAGCCTCATGTATGCGATACTGTGTGATATGAGTGTAAAATGACCTATATTTTGATGTGTGAGCATGCATGTTTGCGTTCATTTTACCCTTATATCATATGTTTTTGTTGTTCTTTTGTCGTGTTTTCGTGTTTTGAATGTTGTAGGATAGGTTTTGAGAATATTATAGCACTTTTGGGTGAGTTTTGGATCGCCCAAGTGGAGCAAAAGGAAGAGTTTTGGAGTTTGGAGGAGCTGCCCTGCCGAGCAAAGCAGGCTCGGCTGAGCCAAGCGGACAGAGGGCTCGCTCGGCCGAGCTCTGTAGGCTAGACTGAGTCGTGCCGATGAAGAGCAGGCTCGGCCGAGCGAGGATGGCTCGGGCGAGCCAGTTCGAGTTTTTCCAGTCCTGCGGTTTCCAACCTGGCTCGGGCGAGCCATGGGTGGCTCAGGCGATCTGAAGCCCTGGGATCTCGTCTACAAAAGGGGGATTTTTGCATTTTAAAAGAACTTTTGGTCAGATTTCAAATAACCGTCACGAGAGCGGAAATTCGAGGAAAAATGGATTTATTCATATCTTTAGCCCTAGATTTGATAGGATACACATCCACCACTATAAATACCTATGTAAATTCGATTTTTCAGAATTCCCCATTATTTCCCATTAATTCCTTATAAAATTTTCATTCTACAATTTAGTTTTTAGAGTTTGGAGACTTGGGGAACACGAAACCCTTTTATTTTCTTGTAAGTTCTTTATGTTTATGCAATTTAATATGTTTTCTTTTGGATTTCTATCTGCGATGAGTGGCTAGAAACCCTAGCGGGTTCTAGGG
>JAPKLW010000298.1:333470-371679 GCA_026898455.1 Plectranthus barbatus
CATTGTTGCAGTATTCCACCTGTTAAATTAATTGATTCCTACATGTCATCCATAATATGAATTCTTCCCTAGAATCTGTGTTCCTTTAAATTTGCTTCCAAAACTACTTTAATTTTCTGCATTGTTTTCTTTACTTTTATAAAACCCTGATTTTGGATCTCTCAAACAATGAATCTTAGGATCATAGCTAGTATATAGGATAGTTTCCCCACACAATTCCCTTGGATCGATAACCTTAGGGTTTACAAATTTATTTGCCGCTGTTATTATAATTAATCTGTGAGAAATAGCAGTGATCATTCTCCAGATTAGATTTTCAGATCTGTATCCCGGTGCTAATCAGATCTACTACTAGTGAGGACTCCGTAGATCAGTGGCTTGAGCGGGACCAGAATTCTAAAATTCTCCTCCTTTCTCTTATGAATCGGCGCCTCCCTCTCTCTCTCTCCTAGGTTTAGTGTGTTTCTCCTGTGGACCTAATGCGAATAATAAAGTGGGCCTATAAATTAATTAATTCTCATGTCCACAACCCAGGACACAATTAATTAATTAATATTAATTCATTTTCACCACATAATTAATACTGACCAACCCCTTTATTACCACATTATGAGAACCGGCTCCATTAATTGAGAATCCCCATATTTAAGGTTACCGGACATCCATTAATTAATCGGAGCCTCTGACAAGCTCTAACTACAATTAATTAATATCTTATAATTCCTGAGTAGTACCACTCAAATCTTATCACTCGTGTCTGAACTTAATCAGCCTGCAGGACTTTGACACGATGAATGTTATTGAGCTCCTTAGGGAATGTCCCCATCTTATTACTCGGATATGGTTACCTAAACCCAGTCTCAGGCGGTACTACACGAACTGCTGTTACCCAAGATGCGGATATACGAGCACGTTACTTAGGCACTCCACCATGGCAAGTCAAAGCAACAGTCAACCCGTGCAAACTTCTGAACCTTCGTGAGGGTTTGGACTCAATCAATATAACGAGATCTTGTATTCGCTAATGTCAGACAGACGAATACATCTCACTGCGGTCCATCAATACGCCAACTCTGCGTACCAGCATGTCAAGTAACCAAGACAGACTACTTATTCCGATAATGCCGCAACCATCCAGACAGACATATCCTCATACGCTGTTTCGGCTATGATCAGGTTTATGTCTCACTAGGTCAAGTGATCATACTATCTTCTGCGATCTACAACACGCCGTATGATCGTCCCTATCGGTGAGACAAGAGGATACCATTGTTCATACATGTAAGATTGTTAACAAATAGGAGAAATAAATCGTTGTATACTCATTATAATAAATTCTTTCAGTATACAAAACCCATCAGGTAGATAATGGAGATTTTCCGTTGATCTTGGGTAGACCCTTCTTGTCTACTGGAGGAGCATTGTTTGATATGAAACATGGACAGTTGACTTTGCAATTCGATGGAAAAAATATCACTTTCTCTATTCCGGAAGCTATGAAGAGGAGTATGGAGGAGGACAATGAAGAGAATTGTAGTATGGTAGAGGTAACGCAAGACCTAACTCTTGCAAAAAGTGCCGAAAGCGAACCATTGGAGGATATTTTGCAAAATTCTTATTACATGGAGAATGTAGGTGGAAGAAAATAAGTAAAAGAAGACATTGTGAGTGTGTCCGAGTATTGGATAACTTCCCTATTGATGTATCAAATGGGGAGGTTAAGTTCTTGGAATTAAGAACTAAAGAGGAGGAAGATGAAGCTAAATAGAAGAACATGGAATTGAATATTAAAGCCCCAGAAGTAGAGTTGAAAAAGCTACCAGGCCATTTAAAGTATGCATTTTTGCGAGAAAATGAGACTTATCCGGTAATCATCTCAACCGGACTGTTGAGTTGTGAAGTTGATAAATTACTTCAAGTTTTGAGGATGCATAGGTCGGCAATTGGTTGGCAATTGTCTGACATCAAGGGAATAAGCCAACCATTTGCATGCATAAGATACTTCTTGAAGAAACATGTAAGCCTAAGCGACAACCTCAAAGAATGTTGAATCCAATGATGCAAGAAGTGGTGAAGAAAGAGGTCCTTAAGTTGCTTGATAATAATATCATTTATGCTCCAAGTGATAGTGAGTGGGTAAGCCCGACGCATATGGTACCCAAGAAAGGGGGATTCAAAAAGGTAGTAAAGGAAAATGGGGAAGAAGTGATGGAGAGACCTACTAAAGGATGGCAGTTTTGTATTGATTATCGTGCTTTAAATTTAGCTACTCGCAAAGATCATTTTCCCTTGCCCTTTATTGACCAAATGCTTGATCGTCTTGCAGGGCACTCTCACTATTGTTTCTTGGATGGCTATTCGGGGTATAATCAAATCATGGTGGCACCGGAGGACCAACACAAGACAACTTTTACATGTCCTTACGGAGTTTTTGCTTACCGGAGGGTGCCTTTTGGTCTGTGCAATGCACCGGCTACATTTCAGAGATGCATGATGGCTATATTTCATGGGCTTATTGAGGAGATTACGGAGGTATTCATGGACAATTTTTTGGTATTTGGTAATTCATTTGATGTATGTTTAAAAAATCTAGAGACTGTTCTTGCTATATGTGAAGAGACAAATCTTGTTCTTAACTGGGAAAAATGCCATTTCATGGTTTGTGAAGGAATTGTGTTAGGACATAAGATTTCGAGTAAAGGGTTAGAAGTTGATAAAGCTAAGATTTGTGCTATTGAACAATTACCCATTCCTAAGACAGTGAAAGGTGTGAGGAGTTTTTTAGGACATGCTGGATTTTATAGGAGGTTTATTCAATATTTTTCTAAGATAACTAAACATTTATGTTGTTTTCTTGAGAAAGATGTGCAGTTTGTTTTTTATGAAGCATGTGTTATTGCTTTTGAAAAATTGAAAAAGGCTCTTGTGACAGCCCCGGTGCTTATTGTTGGTCCCCGAGATCAGAGGCGTCGTGGTAACAATAAGATATACACACGAAATGCAGCGGAATGAAAATTAGCGTTTACTTGTAAGTAGGTTATTCTTAACTTAGGGTTTTTGGTTCAAGTTTGCTTAAGTTACTTTTTGCAATTATACTCTAGCAACTCTGTTGCTAGGTTAAATAGTGTAGCTCAAAAGTAATACAACATTAATCAACAAGAGAACACAAGGTTTATAGTGGTTCGATCAAATGATCTATGTCCACTCCTTAGTCGAATCGCTAAGAGTTTCTCTAAGAAAGTATACGGTGTACAAATAGTTGTCTATCCTGTAAAGCAAGCAGCCGACGTTTGGTCTGTCTGCTCCACGGCTATCTTCCAATACTCCGAACCTTTCAGGTGTGGCTCCGACTGAGTCAAGGGCGCACCTTCGTAAAACTCGCTTTTACCACCTGTGGAAGAGTTTAGAGTTCCTTCCGAACTATCCTTCGTTCTCGGCTTCAGTGCCCGTTCTAATCAATTCCCTTTTGAGAAATTGACTGCTGGATACTTTCTATAACGAAAGTGATCCCAATGATTGAAGATTCTTGAATCACTTCAAGAATCTCTCAGATGAGTGTCAGATGTATTGAGACACTGAAGGTGTTGAAGGCTTTTTGATAACTCTGTAGTATGCCTTTCAACTGAACTGCTCTTAGGGCTTTTTGTCTCTTTTTGGAAACTTTCGTATGTGTTTTTGCGTTAGAGAGTGAGCAGCTCCTGCATCTTCCTTTGACTTGCCTTTTATAGTTGTTTTCTCGAAGTTTGAGTCGGCAGATCCGTTTAGACACAACAGATCTTTCTACTTAAATGCAGGAAGGTTTTTACCAACTTTTCTGTCTCCGTACAGGCTTTTCCGTCCTACGTCTGACAGGTCTAATCTTCGCGTGTTGGTCAAAATAGCGTTGTAGCAGTTTTGAGATTTGCTTTGATGTGCCTTTACTGGAACAGGATGCTAGATATCTTTCAGCATACTACTGGACTTGATGCGCAGCAAATGCTCTTCTGCTTCTCTTGCTTCGGATTGCTAACACCTTTAGCAGTCAGTGACATGTTATCAGATGCTGACTCCTCAGCATTCTGCTATCACTAGTTTTCTTCTTCTTTTTTGCTTTTCTGATGTCTGCTGAGATTCTTCCAAGCAACCTATTCTATAACAACTCGATGTTTACCCTATACAGGACATTACATAAGTTGCTAAGCTATGCTAAGGTTCAGCAATGATCGACCATCTACTAAGGTTTGATCTTACAAAACCTTTTTGTACATTGTACTCCTTAGGAAAATTCAGGAATATTTTCCCAACACTTATTTCACCAAATTGGGATAAGGAGTTTGTGTTGATGTGTGATGCAAGTGATGTTGCACTTGGAGTAGTGTAATGACCCGACTCTGATGCAATGGCTTTTTAATCGATTGGTATGATAATATTTGTGTTGTGATCGGATAGGAGAAATTTAGTGAGAGAAGATACGAAGAGGGAGGAGACGGAGATAGAAATAGGGTTAATATTTTTCATATCATTTCATGCCAGAAAATGATACATATAAGGAAAATATCAAATGGGCTAGACAATGCCCAAAGCATAAACAAAACAAAGCACCTAAGCCCAATAATTATTGTGGCAACTTAATTAATTGGGCTATATTGAAATAAACCCAATCCACCCACGTGTGTTACTAAGTGAGAGTTGACTCTGCTTCTTCAGACAACTGCGCACGACTCTCCACTTCGCCTTTTTTATCCACCCTAATCTTACCCAAATCAGCACCACCCCTCTTCAATCCATCCACCGTCAATCCCTTTTTCCGGCCTGTGACAATACCCCCGGGTTGGAAAGATCCTTGTCCACAAGGATTCACAGATGGATATGCTTTTTTCATAAATTTCACATCCTTCCACGAACTCAAATCTTCATCCTCTGTTCCCCATTTAACCAAGATTTCGTTGACAGATTCTCCCCCACGCGAAATCACCCGCTCAGCCGCCACACCTGTCGGTCGAAGCTGAAAAACCCCATCCTCTCCTGCCGTTGGCAAGTTAGCGACCGGTGAACACCCTTCTCGCACTGATTTTTTTAGCAAAGACACATGGAACACAGGGTGAATCTTGCTATTAGTGGGTAAATCTAACTTATATGCCACTTCTCCTATCTTTTTCGGGATGGTAAACGGCATAATAGCAAGAGGCCAGTTTGAGATTTCTTCTTAGAGAAACGGAGCCCTGCCTGTAAGGCTGAAGCTTAAGGTAAACCTTATCTCCCACCTGGAATGTCCTCTCAGTCCGATGTTTGTCTTCCTGAACTTTCATGCGATTCTGGGCTTTGTTCAGATTTTCTTTAATAGCTTTTAACATCGATGCCCTGTCCAATAGGTAGTCCTTCACTTCTCCTTCCGGCGAATCTAACACCTGAACTGCTGGTAAATAGTGTGGGGCATACCCGTATAGAGCTTGAAAAGGTTTGGTCTTAAGTGAGGAATGATAACTGGTGTTGTACCAATACTCTGCCAAGGGCAACCATCGCGCCCACTATTTTGGAGTGTCAGAACTAAGACACTGCAGGTATGTTTCAAGAACCTGGTTCACCCTTTCTGTCTGTCCATCACTCTGCGGGTGGTAAGCCGTGGAGTAGCTTAGTGTCACCCCTAACAATCTGAACAATTCCCTCCAAAAATGCCCTGTGAACAACTTATCCCTGTCTGTCACGATATTCATAGGAAGACCATGCAATTTGTAGACTGTATCTAGGAATAACTTAGCCACCACACTACCAGAAAAAGGATGAGTCAAAGAAATAAAGTGCCCAAATTTGGTCAACCTGTCCACCACGACTAAGATATTATCCTTCCCGTATGACTTTGGTAAGCCCTCTACGAAGTCCATGGTGATATAAGACCAGGGTTGGTCAGGAATAGGTAGGGGTTGTAAGAGCCCTGGATATGGGCTAAGGTTAGGTTTATTCCTAGCGCAAATGTCACATGACTTAACCCAATCAATTACCTCCTTCTTCATGTAGGGCCAGTAGAAAAGAGATTTGACCTGCCTGTAAGTGACTTGTTCCCCGGAATGGCCTCCCGTAGGTGTTGCATGTAACTCCGAGATCAGTTTCTGCCTGCAATCACCACCAGCTCCCAACACCATCCGTCCCTTATGTCTAACCAATTTTCCGTCCAATGTGAAATGAGGCATACGGCCGAAGTCTTTTTCCTTAGTTGTAATAATATTAGTTATCCAATCATCTCCAATATAGCTATTTTCCACCATTTGGACCCAATCAGGAACCAAGGTAATGAGAGCACCACATTCATCTACTTGATCCACTACTCGAGATAGAGCATCGGCCACCTTATTTTCACTCCCTTTTTTATATTGGATTACATAATTTAGCCCAAGTAGCTTAGTAATTCCCCTTTGTTGCATAGGAGAAATGGTCCTCTGGTCCAATAGGTACTTAAGTGACTGTTGATCAGTCTTGATAATAAACCTGTGCCCCATAAGGTAGTTCCTCCACCTCTGAACAGCCATAAGAACTGCAAAGAATTCCTTTTCATAGATAGACAGCCCTTGGTTTTTGCTGCTAAGTGCCTTGCTCATGAAAGCAATAGGTCGGCCCTCCTGCATCAATACAGCCCCAACTCCATAGCCACATGCATCAGTGTCCAATACAAAGGGCTTTGAGAAGTCCGGCAAAGCCAAAACAGGGGTATTTACCATAGCTTCTTTTAGTTTCTGAAAAGCTATTTCAGCTTCCTCACTCCAGGCAAACTGCCCCTTCTTTAGAAGATTTGTAAGTGGTCTGCTAATTAGTCCATAGTTCCGTACAAACTTCCTATAGTATCCTGTGAGACCAAGGAATCCCCTGAGCTCCCTGACTGATTTTGGAGTCCTCCAATTACTCATTGCTTCAACCTTGGTAGAATCTGCAGCCACCCCTTCTTCAGTAATAATATGCCCAAGATATTCAATCTGTCGTTGCCCAAAATGGCATTTAGACCGTTTAGCAAATAGTGTATGTTCCCTCAGCAACTTTAGAACTGCAGTTAGGTTGATAACATGATCCTGCCATGATTTGTTGTAGACTAGTATATCATCAAAGAATACCAGCACAAATTTCCTCATACATTCTTTGAAGACCCTATTCATTAGAGATTGGAATGTAGCTGGAGCATTACATAGCCCAAAGGGCATAACCAAAAACTCATAGTGCCCATGATGAGTTTTAAAAGCAGTAAGGTATCTCTCCTCTGGTTGCATAAGAATCTGAAAATACCCCGACCTGAGATCAATCTTCGAGAAGAACTTGGCACCATGCAGTTCATCCAGTAACTCATCCACCACCGGAATAGGAAAATCATGCTTTACTGTCAACTCATTAAGGTACCTGTAGTCCACACATATCCTCCACGTTCCATCTTTTTTCTTTACCTGTAAAACAGGGGAAGAGAATGGGCTTTTACTAGGTTGTATGACACCACTCTCCAAAAGTTCTTGCACAATCTTTTCAACTTCATTTTTCTGATCGTGAGTGGTTCTATATGGATGTTGATGTTTTGGTATGCTCCCAGGTTTTAATATAATCTGATGCTCTATTGCCCTTGCAGGTGGCAATCCTTTCGGTTCCTGAAATACATCATCAAATGAGCGGAGAAGGTGCTCTAACTCAGGATTGTTGTCTATATCTGTCTTCTGTCCCGTGGTAAGGTATAGTTCTTCCACTTTCTCAGCATTATTATGAATCATCAGTTTATGAAGTGATTGATGAGATATAAACCTGCATACCACATTAGATGGCTGAGCGTAGAGTCTAACTTTCTTGCCCTTCAGCTTGGCTGTGATAGTGTAGTTATCATAGTTTATTTTAATAGGACCATTAGCTTTTATCCAGTCACAACCCAGTATAACATCACACCCCACATTTTGTTGAAGTCGTAAACTGTGGCTCCACGCATGATCTTGCATTTCCCAGGTGAACCCATTCACCATCATAGAGCTGTTCATAGGAGCTCCATTAGCCACCCTAAACAATCAGTGGTTTAGCATGCTTCAGCTCTAAGTTCAGTTTCTTTGTCGTGGCCTCCCTTAAGAAAATGAGTGAGCTACCAGAGTCGATAAGAATATTGAGGTTCATGCCAACACATTTCCCTTCAAACCTCATAGTAGCTACCCCATCACTTCCATTAATAGCATGCAGAGACACTTCAGCCAGTTCTACTTCTTGTTCTTAACCATCTCCTTCTTCCACACAAAGCGTATAGCATGCCTCTTCTTTGTCAGACATAATAAGATACGCTCGCTGAGCACATTTATATCCCGGGGTAAACTTCTCGTCGCAGTTGTAACATAATCCTTTTTCCCTCCGTGCAGCCGTTTCTGAGGAAGATAGAAGTTTCACTTGGGGCCTAGAAGGTTGAATTCCTCTCACAGCAACTGAAATCCCAGATGAGGCTGATCTAAAATTGTTACTTCCGCCACCAATAGGCAATCTTGAGCCACCCTTTAGCTTCTTAGTGATAGCTTCAATAGTAATTTGTTGTTCCCTACCCAAATCCACAGCATCTTCTAGAGTTAATGGCTTAAGCATCTTCACTACTGACTTAAGTTCAGGAGTTAATCCACTAATAAAATTTGACACATAATAGTCCTCAGGATAAATATCCCCATAAATGCATGTGATACAATCCTTTAACTCCTCAAAACGATCCACATAATCTTGATAGTTATTACCCTACTGCAGCTGTTTAAAGTCATCTAGTATTTGTGTTTTCTTCAGAGCTGCAAATCTAGCTGACACAAGGTTAATGAATTTTGGCCATGTGTATGCAATCGTTTTAGCACTAACCGAGGTGTACCAAGTGGCAGCCCGCCCCTCGAAGTACATAGTAGCCAAAGATACCTTTTGATCCTCAGGCACCGAAACCATTCTAAAGTAATTGCCACATTTAACCATCCAAGCTCTTGGGTTAGTACCATCAAAGATAGGGAATTCAACTCTAGGGTGAGGAGTGTGAACATGCATATTATCTCCCCCCCACTTATTTCTATCGTGACTGGAAGAACCAGACGAACCTCCCTCAAGTTTATGCTGTTTATGGAAATCTCCCAATATGGAATCCTCGGTACTTTTATCTGTTTCTCTGTTCAAAGTTTGAAACTGTATTAGAGCCGAGTTTTCTGAATATTATCATTCTGACCTTTGATTTCATTGATTTGCTCTTGCAGATTCAGCTCGGTTGCTTCTCGCCTCACTTTTTCTTCCTCCCATTTAGCTAAGACTTCTTTGAAACGAGTTGCCTCTGCCATAGCCAAGGAAAGAAGGCTCTGAGTACCAAGTTGTAATGACCCGACTCTGATGCAATGGCTTTTTAATCGATTGGTATGATAATATTTGTGTTGTGATCGGATAGGAGAAATTTAGTGAGAGAAGATACGAAGAGGGAGGAGACGGAGATAGAAATAGGGTTAATATTTTTCATATCATTTCATACCAGAAAATGATACATATAAGGAAAATATCAAATGGGCTAGACAATGCCCAAAGCATAAACAAAACAAAGCACCTAAGCCCAATAATTATTGTGGCAACTTAATTAATTGGGCTATATTGAAATAAACCCAATCCACCCACGTGTGTTACTAAGTGAGAGTTGACTCTCCTTCTTCAGAAAACTGCGCACGACTCTCCACTTCGCTTTTTACATCCACCCTAATCTTACCCAAATCAGCACCACCCCCCTTCAATCCATCCACCGTCAATCCCTTTCTCCGGTCTGTGACAAGTAGCTCTAGGACAAGTTAGGGATAAAGTTTTTAGGGTAATTGCCTATGCTAGTAAGACTTTAAATCCGGCTCAATGTAATTACACTGTAACTGAAAAGGAGTTTTTAGCAGTGGTTTATGCATATGATAAATTTAGCTCATATTTGGTAGGTGCCAAGTCTATTGTGTACACTGATCATGCTGCTATACGGTACCTGTTTAAAAAACCAGATGCAAAACCTAGACTCATTAGGTGGATTTTTTTGTTACAGGAATTCGATATAGAAATTAGAGATAGGAAAGGGTGTGCGAATGTGATAGCTGATCATTTGTCTCGGTTAGAGGAACCTGTTGGTGGGGATGACAATCAACATTGTATTAATGATAGTTTCCCCGATGAACAAGTATTTTATGTGGCTTATAATACTCCTTGGTACGCTGATTTTTCCAATTTTCTTGTGGTTGGAGTATTTCCTCCTGACTTGAAGTACCATCAAAAGAAGAAGTTCCTCAAAGATGTGCGATTTGATTATCTGGAGGAGCCCTTCTTGTTTCGTAGATGTACAGATGGAGTCATTCGAAGATGTGTGCACCAGGGAGAGTGGAGACGGATAATAGAGGAATTCCATGCTTCTGAGAGTGGGGGGCATTTTGCTGCTAATAGAACGGCCCTGAAGGTATTGTATTGTGGTTTTTATTGGCCTTCTATTTACCGTGATTGCATGAATTTTGTTAAGGCTTGTGATAGATGTCAGAAAATAGGTTCCATTACTCGTCGGGATGAGATGCCCTCTAGACTTTTTATTGAAGTTGATTTGTTTGATGTTTGGGGGATTGATTTTATGGGCCCTTTTCCTTCTTCTTGTGGCTATCATTATATTTTGCTTGCTATGGATTATGTGTCCCGTTGGGTGGAAGCTTGTGCAACTGTTACTAATGATGCTAAAGTTGTGCTGAAATTTTTGCAAGGATTGGTAACACGTTTTGGAATTCCTAGAGCATTAGTTAGTGATGGGGGAAGCCACTTCTGTAACAAATTGCTGGAGAATTTATTGGCACGATATGGAGTTAAGCATCGCGTAACTACTCCGTATCACCCTCAAGCCAATGGCCAAACTGAGCTTGCCAATAGGGAAATCTAGGCAATTCTGGAGAAAATGGTAGCTTCCCGGAAAGATTGGTCGAAACATTTGGATGATGCTTTATGGGCTTATCGCACGGCTTTCAAAACTCCGATTGGTATGTCACCATATCAATTGGTATTTGGGAAGTCGTGTCATTTACCGGTTGAGTTAGAACACAAGGCTTATTGGGCTTTGAAGATTGTTAATGTTGATTGGAGGAAGGCTCAAGGTGAACGAGCTTTGCATTTGAATGCAATGGATGAATTCCGCAATGAGGCTTATGAAAACTCAAAGATATACAAGGAGCGCACAAAGAAGTTTCATGATCTGCACATCAGGGGTAAGTCTTTTGCTCCCGGTGATTTGGTGCTTTTTTTCAATTCTCGGCTAAAGCTGATGCCTGGTAAGTTTCGCTCAAAATGGTCTGGGCCTTTCATTGTGAAGCAAGTATTTGACAATGGTACATTGGAGTTAGCACGTGAGAATGGTGGTCCTTGTTTTAAGATTAATGGACATCGGGCTAAACCATATTATGTGAATGATGTACATCGTACTGTGTTAGAAGTTTCTTTTATTGAAGGTACGGTAGTCGAGCTATGGACTTTAAAAAGCGCTTGATGGGAGGCAACCCATCCGAAGTGTGGTATTTGTTTTTCGTATGTGATTTAATTGTTATCTTGTTGATTGATTTTTGCAATTTTCTTTGTAGGACTAGAAACCGGATCCCATAGAGTGAGACCTCACCGCCTACCTTTTTACAAACTTAGTCTCACTTGACTAAGTTTGGGGGGAAGTGTCGGTAGTCGGTGACGTGATCTCCTCTCTCCCTCTCTATCTTTAACTGCTTTCTAGTTTAGTTAAGTCGATTTGGTTGTATAACAATATTGATTTACCTTCATTTTGGATTTGACTTTGGATATTTGAATGTGGATGATATTTTGATGTTTAAATGTTAATTGAATGGGTTTGTTGATGATTATTAGCGAGCTTGCATGAGATTGAATTCTTTCTATTTGGTTTGGTTTGTGGAATGTTTAATGGTTTGCTTTGAATGGTGGAGCTAGTGGATATTGCCTATTTTTGTTGATGATTGGTTTGTGGAAGTTGGTGGAAATAAGAACTTAATTGGCTTGATTATGCTCAATAGTTTGGTGGTGTTTGTGTTGATTTGTAGTAGGTACAAATAAGGCAAGGAGAGCGGTTTGATCGTGTGTGCCGATGGGTAACGCTTTCTATCGTTCCTTCTACCAATTAGATTCATTACATTATTTTATAGCATGTAGATTGTTGTTAGGATGTGTGTGCTTGTGTGTGTGTGATGAACCCAAACAAGAGCTTGAGATTTGAATCATGATTTACTTAGTGAGCTTGATATTTACCTTGACCAATGATAGAGCGGAATCTAGTTGTCAAGGCATGCTTTAGTTGAACTTTTGAATTGCCGAGTTTTGTGTGTGGTTAATGCATAGGACTTGACAAAAAGCTGTGAGATTTGAGCCATGATATTGTCATATCTTTATTGATTGTGAGTGGCAAGATTGAGAGCACAAGATCTAGAACTTGCACTTATTCTCTATCTATTTTGGCAAGAGTTTGGTAACTAAAAAATGATATTAGGCTATCAATTCTTAGTCCTACCTTTCACTCCGAGAGTATAAGGTGGTTGTTATCATAATTTTGCCTTTCATACCTTTGACCCCCGTGATTGAGCTTTAATGGTGGATTTCCTTTGAAATTATTAGGACACATTTTGGGGGGAAAGAGTGTATGAGGGTGAATACGGTGATGAGAGTCGGGTTGGGAATTGTTTGGTATCTTTGTATTGCAAGTATTGAGGCTTGGAAGTTATGAAATAAAGGATTGATGTGAATCCTAAAAATTTTTGCATCAACAAAAATTTTGGGTGCTTAGAAAAAGGAAGAAAAGCACCATGAAAAGAATGAATGATTGTGTGGAAAAGAACATGAAAAAAAAAGTGAAAGAAGAAAGAAAAAGAAATGTTGTGAATAAGAAGCCTCAGGTTTGAAGTGGATTGAAGAAAATAAGTTTGGGGGTTTTGGGAAATTGAGGAGTTTAATCACTTTGGCCCAAAACCACCTACCTTTTAGTAAGCCATATTATATCCAAAAACAAAGACCTTCTTGATTTTAGGAGCCAACTCGTTGTAGTATAGTGGTGAGAATAGTTTCAATCCTATGGAAATTGTGCTCGATATCTTGTGAATGAGTGATACTCATCGTCCCTAAACACGTAAGGGAGTGTTATCATTTCTTAATCCAAAAATTGATGAGTGGTTCAAGTCCTTAGCATTAACCGTGTCACAAAGTTAGGTGATGATCTCGATTGATTAGGGCATGCCAAGATAATTAAGATGAGCTGTGAGGATTGTTTCATGAGGTTCATGGATTGCTTTACTTTGTTTTGATTGAGGACAATCAAAGGTTCAAGTTTGGGGTATTATGATATGTGTGTAAAATGACCTATATTTCGATGTGTGAGCGTGCATGTTTGCGTTCATTTTACCCTCATATCATATGTTTTTGTTGTTATTTTGTCGTGTTTTCGTGTTTTTGTGTTTTGAATGTTGTAGGATAGGTTTTGAGCATATTATAGCACTTTTGGGTGAGTTTTGGAGGTAAATCGTCCGAGCCGAAGGTTAGAAGGAAGTTGGATCGCCCAAGCGGAGCAAAAGGATGATTTTCAGAGTTTGGAGGAGCTGCCCGGCCGAGCGAAGCAGGCTCGGCCGAGCCAAGCAGACAGAGGGCTCGCTCGGCCGAGCTCTGCAGGCTAGACCGAGCCATGCCGACAGAGAGCAGGCTCGGCCGAGCGAGGATGGCCCGAACGAGCCAGTTCGAGTTTTTCCAGTCCTGCAGTTTCCAGCATGGCTCGGGCAAGCCATGGGTGGCTCAGGCAATCCGAGACCCTGGGAGCTCGTCTACAAAAGGGGGATTTTCGCATTTTAAAATAACTTTTGGTCAGATTTTAAATAACAGTCACGAGAGTTCTCTCTAGATTCATCTCCAAACCATTCCCCATCCACATTCAAGGAGACTCAAGCCAAATTCTTCCAATTTGGTCAAGATCTAGAAGGAAGGAAGGTAGATCAAGTCCAAGGAAGGCAATCAAAGAAGATCATACTTAGACCTTGATATTTTGTAATGGATTCTCTCATTTCTCTTATTGATTTGTACTCAATTCAAGGTATGAAGAACTAAATTCAATTGTGAGTGTTGTAGAATGGATATTGTGATGAGTTGATATCAAATTTGTTTGTTTACTTTCCTTTGAGGGATTGAATTGCACTTGAGCTTATTTCTTATCTCTTAGGTGTAGGTAATAGCCAACCTAAGAGGTCGATGATGTGAACGCTGCAGCAAACACGCGGGCGAAATCGTCGTGAAAAGTGTGTATTCTTACGATTTTAGTTCCAATCCCTGTGCGGGGCTAGGTCGTACGGCGATAATTGATGGTCGATTGGGAGTGATCTAGAGGTTAATAACGTAGCTGTTTGCAATTCCTAGTGTCATCTACCGCTAGTTTTTCGTAGCAAATGGCTAGCAAATGTAGGGTCGATTGCTCAACCTCCTAGGGATTAAACTTGGTTTACAAGATAGTTTGATTCAACTTGGAACAATAGAAATTCAATCAACACTCACTATCTTCTTATTGTTGAACTTGAGATTGGATCTACCTAAGCAAGTTACTCAATTGTTTAGCTTGTGAAGTTTAATTACATGTTTTGTTATTGCTTTGTTACTTGTATGTTTGATTACATTCTATTTTGCCTAGTTAAACAATTACCAACGACTATGATTTGCCTAGCTATTTGAACCTTCAAACAAGTAAATAGTTTTCACTTGAGCGAATTGAAAAGTACTCGGATTGATAAAATTTAAGGTGAAGATAGTGTTGCATTTCACCGTCATCACTGTGTACCAGACCAGATATCTGTTATACTATTGGCACGGTAGCAAGATATCAGTCTAACCTTGGACAGGCGCATTGGACTGCGGTAAAGCACATCCTCAAGTATTTGAAGAGAACTAGGAATTACTGGCTAGTTTATCAAAGTGAGGATTTGTGCCCTGTGAATTATACAGACTCGGATATCCAAGGGGACCAGGATGAGAAGAAATCGACCTCGTGATGTTTTTTTACCTTGGGAGGTGGAGCTGTATCTTGGAGGACCTCAAAGCAGAAATGCTTTGATGACTCCACCATGGAGGCGGAATATGTCGCCGCCTCCGAAGCCTCGAAAGAGTGGGTATGGCTCAGGAACTACCTTTTAGAGTTGGGCGTGATTTCGAGTTTGCCAAAGAGCATCACAATTTATTGTGATAACTCTGGTGCAATGGCGAACTCAAAGGAACCGCGGTCTCACAGGGCAAGCAAACACATAGAGAGAAAGTACCATATCATACGAGAGATCGTACCGAGGGGCGATGTGCTGATCAAGAAGATTGACACTAAGGACAACCTTGCTGATCCATTTACAAAGAGCATGCCGCAGAAAGTTTACGAAACACATATTCGTGAGCTGGGTCTGAGGTGGATGCCGACCACTGACAGTGGTTAACGAGATAGCAGGCTAGATAGACACACTGTATACTCTGTAATAGCTTAGTTATGCTTTGAGTTTAAGTGGGAGATTGATGGGTTTTGTAAACTGAAAGCATCTATTACAATGAGTATACAACGGTTTATTTCTCCTATCTTTCAAACAAACTTACATGTATGTAACAATGGTATCCTCTTGTCTCACCGATAGGGATGATCATACTGCCGTAGTAGATCGCGGAAGATAGTATGATCACTTGACCTAGTGAGACATAAACCTGATCACAGTTGAGACAGCGTATGAAGATACATATGTCCGGATGGCTGCGGCATTGTCGGAATAAGTAGTCTGTCTTGGTTACTTGACATGTTGGTACGCAAGGATGGCATATTGATGGACCGCAGTGAGATGTATTCGACTGTCTGACATCAGCGAATACAAGATCTCGTTCTAGATTGAGTCCCAACCCTAATGAAGGTTCAGGGGTTTGCACGGATTGACTGTTGCTTTGACTTGCCATGGTGGAGAGCCTAAGTAATGTGCTCGTATATTCCTATCTTGGGTAACAGTAGTTCGTGTATTACTGCCTGAGACTGGGTTTAGGTAACCATATCCGAGTAATAGGATGGGGACATTGCCTGAGGAGCTCAATGACATTCATCGTGCCTTACAACACAATTCAAATCAGTGAAACCCAAGAGGCAGAGAGAGAGGGGCGACGGCTACAGTGCAAGAGGGAGGAGAATTTTGATTCTGGCCTTGCACAACTACAAATCTGTGGAATCCTCACCAGTAGCAGATCTGAACAGCATTGGGATACAACCCTAAAGATCTGATCTAGAAAGCAGAATTCTTTCTTCT
The DNA here is from genome assembly GCA_026898455.1 of Plectranthus barbatus. NCBI lineage: Eukaryota > Viridiplantae > Streptophyta > Magnoliopsida > Lamiales > Lamiaceae > Plectranthus > Plectranthus barbatus. The sequence goes on from JAPKLW010000298.1 coordinate 349,748, forward strand.
TCTTTTTCTTTATTTTCATTTAAATCTAGAAATTAGATTACTAATTTCTATTTCCGCAGATTTAATTGAATCGCGTAGTTGAATTAAAGTTGGATATTCAAACGCGAGAGATCGGATCAGACTCTACGGAATAACGGTAATTATTCTTATCCACGCATTAAATTCATAGGAGCATGCTAGGGTTTTGTGAATTGTTATTGTGAACAATAAACCATAAATCGATCCGGCTTATTTGGATTTTGTAATTCGGTTCACGGTTATATCCCTACAGAATGTCCATCAGGGCTCCCCCACTCTTCAAAAAGGGCCTCCCTAATATCAATGGAATGTTGTGGTCCTCTTCCATGTCTAGGACCACAAAATCAGCTGGGATGATGAAATATTTGACTTAGACAAACACATCCTCTACAATTCCCCTCGGGTAGGAGACAGAACGATCACCCATCTGTAGTGAGATGGTGGTCGGTTTGATGCTTCCAATGGCCAACCTCTTGAAGATGGATATTGGCATGAGGTTGATGGATGCTCCGGAATCACAAAGAACCTTCCCAAAGGTCTCCCCTCCGATGATACAGGAGATAGTGAAGGACCCTGGGTCCACTCTCTTCAGCGGCATCTTCTTCTGAATCATTGCATTGCACTCCTTGAATAGATTGACCATTTTGGGCTCCCAGAAGGGCCGTTTATGAGAGACCATGTCTTTCAAAAAATTGATGTAACCGAGCATCTCCTGCATTGCTTCAACCGAAGGAATATTGATGTGCACCTTCTTCATATTTTCCAGGAAGCGTGCATACCACTCATTCATCTTAGTATTGGCAAACCGCTGAGGAAACAACATCGGTGGCCTTTTTGGAGTTGGAATCGGTGTCGATCAACTAGGATCTGTGTCGGTCGATGCGGGGCATTGAGCGTCGAGCATCGCTGAACCTCGGCGTCAATCGATGTGCTCGGCATCGATCAAAGCCGAGGGCTCTTCTGCAACCTATTCGTCCTGCTCAGTTTCCTCGGTCTCCGGTGGGTCTGCTTCTGGATGCTTGGGCCCATCATATGACTTCCCCCCTCTCAGTGTAATTGTGTTGACCGCATTCCTATGATTTTTAGGGCTGACTTATGTGTTGCTCGGCAGTTGTTTGGGCTTGTGCTGGGCTACTAGGGCATTGGCAATCTGACTGACCTGCGACTCTATGATCTGCATGTGCTTCTCCACGTAGTCTACTTTGGTATTAACCCCAGAGATCTCCTGCATCAACTTTCCCACTTTGTCAGTAGACCCCTGCATAAACTTAGCCAAAATTTCCTTGAGATTTTGTTTATTCTTCTCCACCACTGCTCCATCTTGCACTGCAAATCCAGGTGGTGGATGCTCCGTGGCCTCAGGGTTCGCATAAGAAAACCTAGGGTAGTTCCTTGCGTGGTTGTAGTGATGGGTTTTGTATACTGAAAGCATTTATTATAATGAGTATACAACGGTTTATTTCTCCTATCTGTTAACAATCTTACATGTATGAACAATGGTATCCTCTTGTCTCACCGATAGGGACGATCATACGGCGTGTTGTAGATCGCAGAAGACAGTATGATCACTTGGCCTAGTGAGACATAAACCTGATCACAATCGAGACAGCGTATGAGGATACGTCTGTCCGGATGGCTGCGGCATTGTCGGAATAAGTAGTATGTCTTGGTCACTTGACATGCTGGTACACAGGGGTGGCGTATTGATGGACCGCAGTGAGATATATTCGTCTTCCTGACATCAGCGAATACAAGATCTCGTTATATTGATTGAGTCCAAACCCTAACGAAGGTTCAGGGGTTTGCACGGGTTGACTGTTGCTTTGACTTGCCATGGTGGAGAGCCTAAGTAACGTGCTCGTATATCCGCATCTTGGGTAGCAACAGTTCGTGTAGTACCGCCTGAGACTGGGTTTAGGTAACCATATCCGAGTAATAAGATGGGGACATTCCCTGAGGAGCTCAATAACATTCATCGTGCCAAAGTCCTGCAGGCTGATTAAGTTCAGGCACTAGTGATAAGGTTTGAGTGGTACTACTCAGGAATAATAAGATATTAATTAATTGTAGTTGGAGCTTGTCAAAGGCTCCGATTAATTGATGAATGTCCGGTCACCTTAAATATAGGGATTTTCAATTAATGCAGCCCGTTCTCATAACGTGGTAATAAAGGGGTAGGTCAGTATTAATTCTGTGGTGAAAAAGAATTAATATTAATTAATTAATTGTGTCCTGGGTTGTGGACATGGGAATTAATTAATTTATAGGCCCACTTTATTATTTGCATTAGGTCCCAGGTCTGGCCCAAATAAATATGTTGAATTGAGCCCAGTAGCCCATTAGGGATAAAACCCTGGGTCTATAATTAGACCACTCTCTCTGGAAACCCTAGCCAACCTTTGTGATTATTCAAATCAGTTAAAACCCTAGGGCAGAGAGAGAGAGAGGCGACGACTTGTGTGCAGAGAATGAGAATTTTGATTCTGGCCTTGCACAACTACAGATCTACGGAGTCCTCACCAGTAGTGGATCTGAACAGCATTGGGATACAGATCTGAAGACCTAATCTGGAGAACATAATTCTCTCTTCTTCTCTTCTTTTGTTTTCGATTTTTTCTAAGAAATTAAATTACTAATTTCTGCTTCCGCAGATTAAATCGAATCGCGTGGTTGAATTGAAGTTGGAAATTCAAATGCGAAAGATCGGATCAGACTCTACGGAATAACGGTAATTCCTCAATCGACAACATGCTCGGTTTTATTGTAAATTTAATTGTGCACAATATCCATAAATCGATCCGGTTCAATTGGTTTTTGTGATTCGGTTCACTGGAAAACCTTACATGTAGTTGTAAGGCTGGTTATTCTGTTGATATCCTCCGCGGTAGTTATTTTGGTAACACCCCCTTTGGACAAAGTTTACGTCTGCACAGTCCCCCTCAATCGGAGCCTGCACTGGCTCCACTACATCAACTGTCTGCTCCACTTTCAGTGCAGCGAAGTCTTCCCACAGCTTTTTCACCTCGGCTGCCAAATCAGGTTCTTCAGCAACCTTCTCCACAACCTTCACAGGCCGATGACGAATCGAGGACCAACGGTGATTGTTGTTGGCCATCTTTTGGAAGAACTCCATAGCATTCTTTCCGCTCTTGGTCATGATAGTGCTGCCCAATGTGGCATCCACCAACTTGACGGTCCTGTCGTTCAGCCCTTCATAGAATGTTTCTGCTTGCTCTCCTAGTGATATACCATGGCCCGGGCAGGATCTCAGCAACTCCTTGTAACGCTCCCATGCTTCGTAGAAGCTCTCATCAGATCTCTGGGAAAATCTAGTGATCTCCTTCCTTCTCTGCGTGATGATCTCCTTCCTTCTCTGTCTTCCATACTTAGCCGATTTTCATCATAAAACCTGCAAAATACACCATCACAAGCATATCATGTGTGATAATCCTTTCATGCATGCAAAAATAAGTAAATTGCTCTGAAAATAACCAAAACAATCAAAGAACTTATTGATAAGTTGGTTAAAATATGAACTTATCAGTGACCCTCATTAGTCTTCTGAGATAAACACCGTGTAAATAAATTTGCTAGACCTTCATGTCAATTGCTTCCAGTTTATATACATCGCCTCTTATCACGATTTCTTGTAACATGTGGTACTACATATTCTATGTGTTTCACCACCTTGTGAGTCTTGGGTTCTCTTGAGTTTGTCATTGCACCAACATGATCATAGTACCTTGTGATTCTATTAGGCAAACTCGGAACACACACCTCTAGTGGACAACACCAGAGTTATAATGCTTCTTGCAAAGCTAATGAAGCTGTTACACACTCAGCCTTCATAACGGAATTTGCAACACACTTCTGTGTTAGATTCCCATAACTCCTCCTCCAAGGCCAACACATAGTTAGAGGTCGATTTCCTTCCTTATGATCTCATGGATATCCGATACCATTCAACTCAAAGGGCACATTTATAAACCAATGTGCCTGTCCAAGTTTAAATTGATATATGTTTACCATGCCTAGTATTACAAATATCTGACTTCGTTCATCACCATATAGAAGGACAACAATCCTTTCTTGGCATGAAACAAGTCACCACATAATCAATTTAAGCGACTTGAGATACCTGAACATCCTTTTCTTGTGGTAACACAAAACTTTAATCCAAAGAATATTATAGTATCTCATAAGTCCTACTTCTGAAACTGTTCGGATAACCATCAATTTATGCCTGCCAATATCTCCACACCGTTTCCGAATGGGAAATACTATCTACATAATGTGCAAGGAAAACTATGCTTCTACTGACTTATAACTGATACATGAAACTCTCGTTCTCCATATACAATATCAAAACATCTATTTCATGACCTTGAAGCACCCTTAAGTTCACACTTGAACTTCCTAGGCTTCTAGACAAGATGCTGCTCACCTTACTGCACATATCTTATCTAGTTGTTGCATATAGATGTCATCACCTTTTATCAAGGTACCCGTTTATGAAAACCACAGACGCTGACATCTATCTTCCAGATGTTTAGGTTCATATGTGTTGTTATGGACAAAAGAATTTGAATGGGTTTAATAGTTGCAACCAGTGAGTAGGCCTTGTTTTGAAACATACTTTGCTCACAAACTAAGACTTTTGAAATATACTAGGTTACCAATCGAGCATTTCATTACTTGTATATCAATCAATCGTCTATAGCTAGAAAGCTATTTGATAACACTGATCCTGACATACAACCATAACTTTTATTGATTCATTTATGAATCTATGACTTGACGTCATTAAACTGCATCGTTTGTCTTAACAATTTCATTGTGCATTAAAGGATTAGTACAACATTGTTCGTCAACTGAAAATAAGTCCGAAGACTATTTCCCATAAACCAGTACTACTAAGCCTGTTAAGGCAACCTCCCACTGCAACGATGCTCCTTTTATGTTGTCAGTTATTGGTGCATTAATTTGTGGTTTACCACCTTGCACGGGCGACCTTGCAATTTGTACCATACCTACCGAGGTATTCTCAATATGCCATGGGGTATTTCCTGATGGATTTGAATTGTCTTCTCCAAATTTTGGAGAACAATCTCACATTTGGAGTCGTGGTTTCATCCTATACAACTTGCTTGTATTTAGAATATATAAAGAAACCACATTTTTCGTTTACTTGGGATAGCCCATAAAGCAGTATTAGCTTAAAACCTTTCTTCCAACCAATCAGCTTCTTTCATCTGCTTAAAAGCTGAACTACCCATCATTGCCTTTTGACAAAGTCAAGATCCACTAGGGTGTTTGGAACTGATTTAGAAGACACTAGATTAAGCAGATACACTACTGCCTTTTTGGCGCACTTCCCAAAAACAAAAAATGGCAAAGCTGGCATAGCAAATCAACCTTAAATAATCTTATTTCTTTTGTTCTTCCTACATCATCCCTTTTCAAGGGATAACAGATGTAGTCAACTGGGATACAATTCATTGCTCTGCCAAATACTGTAAAACACATCACTTGAGATACACACCATTATGAAGAAATCATAATGTTTTAACTGTCGTATTTATCTTCTTCTCTACCTTAGTCTTAAACACTCTTGATTAAAGCAAGAGACTAAGACTTGTAGTGAATTAGATAAACATATCCATATCTTAAGTGATACAGTATCAATGCCTATTTAAGGTAACTGCGAAAGTAGACTCAACACAGAGCAAACACGAAATAACTTCTAAAGATACAATCACATATTAAAAGGCATGGTTATCTTGTTATACATGTAAGTAGTTTTCATAAGCACCATTCTTAGGAATACTTGGATTAAATCCATAATTCCATGAATTACTTAAAACTACTAAGACCGATGTAACCATATATCTAGTAAGATTCCTTAATATGACATAGATCATTGTCGTCTTATGTAAACTAGTACTGAAGAGAAACACCCATTTAATCATAATGGAAACACACTGTTATTTATCATGACAGAATAAATCTATCATAAATAACTGATAATCCATAGTAACATAAATGGAAATGAATTTTATACAAAACATCTCTTCAAAACTCAAACATTGTTTAACATCAGTACAAAGTAAAAACTCCATTAGCTTGAGCAACAACTCTAGCATCTTTCTTGGAGTTGGTAATCCCGCCTTCTTCAAGCTTTATTATCAGCTTGATCCTCTGCAAAGTATAGCAGACATGATTAGTAACCACTACCCACTAAGGAGTAGAACATTGATACTAAACATGTTTCAACAACCAATGCAAAAAATGACGTACCTTGTCCCTTAGTTACCAAACTTGGACAATTTACTTTCCAGTGACCCTTCTTGCCACACTTGAAACATTTATCTTTCTTGCCATCTTTCTTTCCTTTGATTGTCTCTCCTATACAATTCTTCTTCTTCTTCTTCTTCTTGTTGTTGTTGTCATTACGGCGTAGTTTAGAAGAACTTTTAGCAAGAGATCTATAAATTCTCCAACGGTTCAATATTATACATAATGTAATAAAATATTATACTTAGATAAAATTCTTTTAAATGAAGAATTTTCGGGTAAAATTATATGTTCTTCCTAAATCAAAAGTAAAAGTAGTTTTTCTTGCACTCCGTCTTGCTCTCCATTCGCTCTGTACCGTACAATATCTGTTTTTTATGCCTTATTTTTTACTGTTAATAATTGAAAATGCCCTTTTTTATAAAACATCTAATGAAAATACCCCTTTTTATAAACATATCCAAGAAATGCCCTAAAGTACAAATTTTGACATGTTTTTGTGTTTAAAAATGTAATCAAAACAATCATTTGGTGATGATGTCCATTTAATTATAAGAATTGATGTTTTAATACTTGATTGGGTTTGAAAAAAGAAAAAAATATTAAATAATTATGTTCCCGACCGGTTTAATGTGGTGCCGACCCCATTTTAATTTTTTTTTAATTTTGATGCCGACCGGTTCAGCTCGTTGCCGATCGGTCGGCATGCGATGATGACTGGTTCAGACCGGTCATCAATTTTTTTTTTTTTTAAAAGGTGATCCCTACCGGTTTTTGTTGATGCCGACCGGTCGGCAAGCGGTGATGACCGGTCTGAACCGATCGGCATCCCACCCTTTTTTATTTTTTTTTAAATTGCAATTTTTTTTGTTTTATTGTATGAATAATGTATTTTTCAACAATAATTTATGGCATTTTCATTTGATAAATTTGTGTTGGATGAATTGTTACTATCAATGTACAGTGTTTGCAAGAATGCTGATAGCCTTTTTTTGACTAAATCAATGAACAATGAATTCAGTTGTTGAAAAATACAGTGAAATGCTCGTGAATACTGAATTCACTTGTTGAAAAATACAGTGAAATTGAAATTAATTGTACGCAGAATTGATGTTACCTTACTGCACTACACTGCACTAATCAATTCAATCAATTTTTTTTGCAAACTTTGAAATCATTCATTGAATATAGACCTAACTCTTTACTTTATATACTCACATTCAGAAGCAAAATTTCATTCACTGCAGAAACAAAAAAAAAATTCTATCATAATTTTGCCATTCACCTTTTCTCTCTCCCCCTTTGAACCCATTTTCAAGCAATTCAAATGGCGAATTGGTGCAACATGTTTTTGCACTATAATGGCCATTTTGATCATTCGTGGCACTATATTAGTGGCCAAGAAAGACTGATTTACCTATCAATGACTAATATATCAATAGCTGCATTGAGAAGCACCATTCAGACGATTCTTGAAGCAGAAGGTATTGGAGGTGAGTACAATATCTATTATACATCTCAAACTCAAAGCGGAAGAAATGGAGCATCATTACTGACAGAAAATGCGGAGCTGCAACAACTCCTCAATTTTTACTCGGAGCCTGATATTTATATTATTATGAATCCCACAATCAACACTGGTGTTGGGACTTCTCAACGGGAGCCATCCCCCTACATCCCCTTCGTATCCTCAGTCAGTCCTCCACCATATGCTCGTTACAGTCCAACTGAATCAGAACTTCAAAGATTTACATCTTCTATGCATTTTGATATTGGTTCTGAAGGTGGTAGCCGGGGTTCACGTATTCCTGACTTGAATGATGAGCTCCCTGAAGATCATAATGATGATGAGGAGGCCGACTTCATTCTTGAATACCACACAGGAACTGATGATGGTGTGGTGGAAGAAGAAGCAGACGACGAGGATAATCTAGATTCAGTTTCATCCGGATCTAATTCTGATAATGAAGGTGAAAATTTCTTGATGGATTGCACAGTTACAGAATTTTCTGCATGGATCAGATCGGCGGGAGGTATGAGTGCTTTTATTTCAAATCTTATGCCCACTAACCCCCTATTAGAAGGTTCAGTTCAAGTTGATATGAATAATTGGCTAGTACCAATTATGCCAGTGGATACGACCGAGGCACCTGTTGTGAGAGATGTGACATCCATACTTGATCAGGAATTGAGTTTGGGTGCCATGTTCTGGAAGAAAGATGACTTGATAATTGCTGTTGGTTTGTGGCATATGGAGCATCGTCAAGAGTTTAAAGTGAAAAAGCCTGATAGCATCCGAGTCGATTACATTTGCAAACAAAGTGAGAATTGTTCGTTTCACATACGTGCGAGGTGCAGGGATGGTTGCTGGATTATCCGTCACTTTCAACCAAATCATAATTGTATGTTGAATCTTGCGGGAATTGGATCCGAAAATATCCGTTCAAAAGTAGTGGCTGCGTATTTTGCTTGAAGGATACGTTGCCAGGGTCAAATCATCAAACCAAGAGCAATAATGGTCGAACTTCAATGAACTTTTGGGATTCGGGCGAGCTATGTTGTTGCATTGCGATCCAGAAATGCAGCCATTTCCCTGATGTATGGCAGCATAGCGGATTCTTATAAGCTCTTGCCTAGATATCTCGAGGTATGTGCTGGCGAGACTGGCGCTCTGTGCTGCGTCTCCTCTCAGCAGAACGACGACCGGCACTCCATCTCCTCTCATCAGTCCGACGATCTGTGCCAATATGAAACTGCTCTGGGCCAACTAAATCAGTATCTCTACGAACCTCTCGGTCTACTGATGTGCTAGGTCTAGCAGAAGAGCTAGGTCTCGCAGAGTGGTGGGAGCTAGGTCTAGCAGAGTGTTGGGAAGTACTGGGCCTCTGCTCGGGACTTTCCATCTGTATCCCTCGCCCAACTGACCTCTGTCTAGCATCAGTACGGTTACCACATCGCGCTGAGTTGAACAAATCTGTGACTACTCGGGTCACATGAGGAATAACTCTATCTGTCAATGCATTGTTCACTGCAACGTCAATCGCCCTATGCACTGCAGCATCAACTGCCTCAGTAACTACATCCCGAAGCCTATCCATAAAGGAACGAGATGACCGAAATCTCCTAGACTCACTAGACTCTCCACTAGATGAAGTCCTATCCCTCCTCGAACGAGTGTGCCTATGTGATGCTCTCGAGCCCTACCCTTGAGACTGGGATTGTGCCCTAAAACCTCCCTGATCACCACCCTGATCACCCTGATCATGACCCTCATCACCACCCTGATCATGACCCTCATGACCACCTTCATCATGACCCTCATCACCACGCTCATCTCCCACATTATCTCCCTGACCCCTGTGTCCTCCCGAGCCCTGTCCTATAGAAATGCTCTGTGATCGACGATCACCTCTCAGCCCAACAGGACGTACTGGATTTTCTGGTCGTCGGAAGTTAACACTTAGGGACTCCTCCAACTGAGAAGAAGTGTAGTAGAAAAGCTCTTGTTCATACAGAAATGGGATTAGGTTGGCGAAAACTTGAATCTACAATAAAACAAAACACAGTTACAAAAATTGTTAGTTTACAAATAAGTAATTTAGATGCATGCAATACCTGTTCACGAGCAAAGAAGCCTTGCCAATCAAGCGTAGCTGGCCTTGTAAACTTTCACTTCATAAATCGGGGAATTAGAGTTGGATTCTCTAAAATGGCACAACTACCACCCAAGTCCGGAATGGCCTCATAGGCCCAAACCTACAAAATATTTGTTTGAATTATAACTCATCAACTTTACATATTTACTAAATACATAAAAAAAATAAATTATACCTGCAGAATCCAAATAGGACCTCCCAAATGAAGAGTCCCTTTTGCTTCTACCCTCGTGTGAGCTTGCTCTAAATAGTATGATAAAGACTTAGACGCATATGCTCCCCACGAAAATTCGTTCCAACTAGTCCAATACCCAACTCTCGATCTTACGTTTTTCAGAAAACCCTAACACAAAGCTCCACATGGCTAATATATTAGCCACTCTCAAATACAATTCATGATTATTCTGGTGAACTAAACCAGCCTTAAATTTGTTTAATAACTGCTTAGCTATGATAGATTGATCACCACAGAACAACCTATACACCGACGAATCAGAAAGATCATGATCAGCACATGGATCAAAATTAGTGGGTCCAAATGTCAAACCGGTCACTAGTGCAAACTCACCCACCCCTAAAGAAATAGTCTGCCCACCAATATGAAACCATAAAGCTTTTGGGTCGTGACTTCTAATTTGGTAACTTAACAGTTGCAGTAATGGTTGCGAGGCACTAGGTCCATTTTTTTTCCACATTAACAAATTTCCAAATGGGCCATTCATAAAACTACTCACCAAATTATCACCCATATTGAATACAACGTGTCACTAATTGTCTCTATTGTAATAACCTTAGTGCATAAATTAATCTTACAAGTTACATTACGTAAAACGGGTCTAATAAATTCAACCTGCACAAATACATTACAAAATAATCAAAAATCAACCTAATGTTCAATTCCAAAACAACATAACCTCAATCTTAATTTCCAAAGCAACATATACAATTGTTCTAGCATAAATAGCAACAACCATACACATGTTCACTTCCAAAGCAACATACAAATGGAGAGAAAAACAAATTTCATGCCAAAATTTTGAATTTAAGGGCAAAATTTCAACAAAATTTAACATAAATATTACGAATAAACAATCAAAATAAAGCTAGAAATGGAGAAAAACCAACTTACCTCAGCCATTTCTTCAAAAAAAATCGATGCTGACTTGGTGAATGGTGGAGGTTGCCGACGAAGAATTGGGGAAGAATGGGGAAGATGAGGAAAAAACGTGAGTGAAAATGATAGGGCATCTGAATGTATCCTTCTCCAATAATACAAGTCAAAAACAAAATATTTGAGTCAAACAAAAAAAAACCGGTCGGCACCGTCCGGTCCACCGTGACGGTGCCGACTTCCTATTTTTTTTGTTTTTTTCCCGTCGGCACCGAGCTCAATCAATATTCTCTCCATTTTTTTATTTATTTATTTTTTAAGTAGGGATGTGATAAGACAAAAGTTTTGTGTTTTCAAAATTTTTTTTGGTTTGAATGTAACAACTTTTTCATAAAAAATTCAAACATTTTCATTCAATTTGTCAGAAATTTGTACGATGAGGTATTTTTTGAAGTTTTTGATAAGAAGGGGTATTTTGTGGAGGTTGTATAGCAAAATGGGATATTTGGGATTTTTTCTTTATTTTTTAAGTATATAAATCATATCAACGATATAATTTCATTAAAATAAAATTGAAAGTTAAGAGTATAATAATTAATTATTAAAAACCCGAGGAAGAATGAGTAATACTCGAACTATATCTAAATTGATACTGTGTTAAAAAGTTCTAAATAACAAAAATAAAATAAAAATTGAGATAATGAGTCGTTGAAATGTGGATCTTATAGAATCGTACCCACTTGAGTGGTGGAGATTAGATATCGGACACCTGTACTGTTTGACAATGACCGTGCCTTATTTAGGCCAATCATTAATTGCTTCTTTACCTGGCCTTTCGAGTTTTGTTAAATGTAATCAAATTCTTCTTCACTGTTCATCCCGACAAATTGTGACGATAATCTCAATTCTGAGGACTCCAAAAATCGACACATAGCTTCTCTCACCTGCCAAGAAAATCAAATGCTTTCTCTAACTCACTTGTCCATCTATCTACTTTGCACACTTATCTTCCTCTTCTTCCTTCACAAATGGCGCTGCCGGCCCGCTCTGACATCCGACAAAAGGCTGCCGCCGTCCCCACCGAAGCTCCCGGTGCTAGGAAACTTCCACCAGCTCGGCTCGCTCCCCCACAGATCGCTCCAGTCATTATCTCGGCGCTACGGCCCACTCATGCTGCTGCATTTCGGCTCCGTGCCTGTCGTCGTCGCCTCCTCGGCCGAGGCGGCGCGTGAGATCATGAAAAACCAGGACACAAATTTCTTAAACAGGCCTAAGCTGAGCATTCAAAGCAGGCTGCTCTACAACTACAGAGACGTGGCGTTCGCGCCGTATGGAGAGTATTGGAGGCAGATACGAAGCATATGCGTGCTCCAGCTGCTCAGCAACAAGAGGGTTCAATCCTACCGGCGCGTGAGAGAAGAAGAGACGTCGCTCATGGTCCAGAAGGTCAGACGGTTGGGATCTTCGTCATCGTCGGCGGCGGTGAACTTGAACGACGTGATGTCGTCCCTGACTCAGGATGTGATCAGCAGGGTGGCGTTTGGGAAGAAGTATGGTGAAGTGAGAAGTTTTGAGAAGACTATGACCGAGTTTTCTGAGCTATTGGGTACTTCACCTCTGTGGGAGTTCATTCCGTTGTTGAGTTGGACGAGAAAGTTCGATGGGATCGATGAGAAGATTGAGAGAGTTGCTAGAACTTTCGATAAGTTTTTAGATAGTGTGATTGAAGAGCACGCAGTTCGACTGGAGCGAGAGAAGGTTGGAGACAATGTGGAGATGGACTTTGTAGATATATTGCTCGAGTTCAAGAGAGAGAATGAGAGTGTGTCACCTGTTGAAGATGACACTATCAAAGCTGTCATCTTGGTAAGACATATTTCCTCCCTCTGCAACTCAGTTTCTTTCTCATAGCCTCATCTCATCTTTAATACATTTCACTAACACATGGTATATGTGAAATTTGGTATGTAAGTAGGGCTGGAAATTAAGAGGCTTGACTATACCTTGTCTCAATAAGTCTTATCCTCTAAAAAATCTCAACAGGGCGGTTAACTATCAAAGATTTTTGTAGTGGTTTAGGCTTGACCTTTTTAGTAATAGAAAAAAAATTTATTCTACTTATAGATTTAATTATGTCTATTTAATAATTTAAATATATTTTTAATTTTAAATCATAATAAAATTATAAAAATTAAAATATTTAATTGTTGTTTTTGTTTATTTTATATGTAAATAATATTTACCTGATAATTTTAAGAATTACAAATAATTGTGTTGTCGTAACCAAAAAGTTTTATGCTATTATTATTATTACTAAAATTATATATGTATATATTGATAATAATTTATATATGAAGGCATATTAAAATAATATAAACATCTAAGCAAAAGAGCTTATTGTTTGAAGTTATAAAGTATTATTTGAGGGTATAAATAAAACATTTATTCAATTTTAGTGATGGAATAATATTTGTGTGCATTGAATATTAATTACTAGTATAAATTGTATTAAAATATAAATTCATTATTTGATATTAAATAATAAATTAATTTGATAACTATATAATATATTATTTAAATAGATCAATTTATTAGTTTTAAAATGCCTTATTCAAATTTCAAAGCCTAAGACTAAGTCTATTTAACCATATAGACTTTTTAGTAAGGTTTTAGATAGGTCTGATTATAAGCCTTTGTCAATGTGTTCCCACTCCTAGATGTAAAATAAAAATGCATCATTTGCTTGCAAGGTTGTAGAATTATTTTGGCCCTAGTTGAGGATTTGAGGACTGCTGGTGGCTAATTGACGTATCTAATCTTTAAGGCATATTTCTTTGATAAACTAGGTGTTTTTAAGATCAACCAAGAACTGACGTAAGGCCTAATTGCCTTTTTATTTATTACATTACATTGCACTCACTACATACTACATATGGAGAAATATTCAAAATTTCCGCGTTGTCTATTTAAGTATAATATATTAATATTAATATACACTCTTTCCGCTTAAATATTAATATTTAAGTTTTTGAAATTTTTGGTATGATCTCTTAAATTTTTTTTAAGTGAACATTTTATGATGAGACCTATAAATAGAGCTTGATTCTCATTTGTAAAATACACAAACCTTATTTTTTCTCGTTCTATTTTCCTACTCTTATTCTTCATTTGAACTAGTTTACTAATGTGAGTTCTTAGTTTGAAACACCTTTTAAGTTTTTATTTTTCACTCTAAATCTTTAGCTAAACTTTTGGTTAATTCTCTTTACTTTGATCAAGTTCGAGCGTGAAAGAATTTAGTGCCCGGTTTACCAATAATGTAAAGGTGTTAGAGTTAGAGTTTAAAAAGTTTGACACAGCAGAATAAAAATTTTCACGGGTTTATTTCTAAACCCATGAGTGCCTCACGGCAAAAATGGTTTTACTATGAAATTTAGAATTACAAAGTAAAACGAAATTATTAAAACTATATTGAATTTCTTCTCGGTTCACTCCCTTGAAGAAATTCAACAAAAGCTCACAAATAAATCAACACAAAACAATTCTAACAGCTCCTCTACCGTTGGATTCACTCTCCGGAGATAGATTCCACCTTAGACTTGTTAACCTTGTGCTGAAATGATATGTGAGGGTTGAGATCCGAATGCCTTGAAGAACTTCTCGTAAAAACTCTTTCTTGCTCCTAAAACGCTCAATATCTTCAATCCTTCGAACCTCTATTTATTCTGGCTGTTTGGAGCGCACGATCTCATTGGCCACGCTTTCAGTCGTGGCCCTGATCTCTTCCCACGTCCACCTGCTTTGTTGCTCGTCCTTGAGGCGTCCTTGAAGCTCCACTAATCTCACGTGGGGTGGTTGAGAGTTGTGGGGGCACTCCCATTATTTACCTATAAGATAAAGTAGAAAATAATGATAATAAAAGGTTAGTAACAATAATATACACGATCCCAGATATTTAGGATCTTATAAAAACCGAAATTAGGGTTTATATACGCAGCCCTAAAAAATAGGGAACGGTTGTAGCCGCCAAGAAGTGGCAGTGAAGGATAAGTTTAACACTAGGGTGTTAAAGTGTCAGTGTTAGACTTTGGTAAAGTCTAACTCTGGCATCTTTACGAAAGTGTCTGTGTTAGACTTTGGAGAAGTTTAACACTGACACCTTCAATCTCCTCCTTAAACTTATCCTTCCTGCAATCATTCCCAACATAAACAAAGCATGGTTCATCCATGATAAACATATTAAAATGTGGGTTCATCCACAACAAATAAGTAAATATGGAACAACCATAATAAAGAAACCAAACGATGCATTAAACAAAGATTACAGGGATTAAAGGTAACTCCCCCTGAATCTTAAAATCCAAAAGTAACAAAAACTTAGAAATTATCCAAACAGAAATAAATACGCAATTGTTTTTCAGAAACAGAGTTGCAGCAGCAGAGACTTTGACACGGAAAGGTCAGAGATTAGCACTGTAGTGAGATCTTGCCAAGCATCTCCAAGCTTCTCCCCCTTAATCTCCCCCTTCGTCCGAGCTAGTCATTTCTCCCCCTGAATGGGCGCAGGAAGGAGAAGGCCATTGTAGATAGCTTTGATGGTGGCCAGATTCTGCTCCATGTTTGAGATGAGGATGGGCAGCCTGTTTAGAGCAGCTTCTCGGGAGTGGAAGATCTTGGTAGATGTTGGCTTGTTATCAACAGGACCAGCAGACATGTCTTCATCACTCTGGACATAGGGCAGATCTTTCACTCGAGATGACCGGGTCAGAGTTTGCTCAAACACCAGGGGAGCAGGATCACAGAGGACATCCTCTCCTTGTGCTTTGACGCCTTGGGATCTCACCAAAGCATATATTAAGCATGATTAGGGAAGAAAAGTGCTGTCCTGTTTTGTCACTGCACGCAAAATGTTAGTAAAAATAAGCTGGCCAAGATTAAAAGGTAATCCTTTGCCAATCCTAAAAATCAAATCAGCTTGATCTCTTGAGAGCACTGAGGCATTCTTGTTTGGGATCCAATTGTTGATGGCAATTTTATAGAGGGCAGCATACTTCCAAGTGAGGACAGAGGACGACATCTTTCCCGACCACTTCTTCATTTTTCCTCCTGTGATTTCTTCAAGCATCACCCTTTCATCCGCAGCAGAATTTGGTTCAATGTTAATGGAGCGTAGGCCAAGAAATTTGTTGATAGCCTCAGCATCGAACCGAATGACGCACCTCCTAACATAAGTTTTCCCAAATTTGGCCTTCCCAGTGACAAACACCTCTTCCTTAATCATATTTGCATAGAATTCCAAAACAACTGAGGGTTCAAACTCAGTAAACTTTGACACAGTGTCAATCAAACCCCTCCTAGACAGAAGCAAGTCTAACCCATATTTCTCAAAGTGTAAGGTATCCATTATCTTTTCAATTTTAAACTCTTTCTCCATCAACACATTCAGCACACTCTTAGCCCCATAGTGATAAAGACGATCATTATAAGCTTTCCTAGTGTCATAGTCACTATCATAGATATCAAGGACAGGGGTACCTCGGGCACTTTGAGTGCCAGTTGATTCAGATGGTTCTGACTTTGAGCCGGGTTCCCTCTTCAGTCGCTTCAGACCAGCCACCACATCAGAGAGAGAAGCAGAGCTCTTTTTGGACTTAGGTTCTCAAAGCTTTCACGGGAGGCGAGGGATTTTCGGAGGAATTCGTATGCATCACTCGAATCGCCGGCCATTTTTATGAAATGGTAGAAGGAACCTGCAATTTAGGAGCAAAGAGAGAGAAACAGGAAGAAGGAGAGTCGTCCCTTGGGAGAGGTGAGAGAATAGTATTTAGATGTGATGGGAAAAAGAAAAGAGAGGAATATACTATTTAAATAAGTTGCACATTTAACCAAAAGTGAGAAAAATCTGGAAAATGCATAAATTTAGGGATATCTTAACCATATTTTAAATTGTATCAACACTTTAGATTTGAACCCACTAAACAAAGGACCATAAAATTAGGAATTTAAAACAGAAAGTATAAAATCCCAAATTTGAAATTTAATTGACCAACAAAATCGCAACAAACTAATTCGAAAGCTCAAGAAACTTATTTTAATTTTGGTGAAAATATAATTTTAAAGTAAAGCAGTCAAAAGTTTAACACCTTAGAGTCAAAGTTATGCAAAATTCCTGACAAAATTTCAACATTTTCCACAGAAATAATGTGCCTAATCACATCCTATTTCCAGTACTTGTTGATCAACATTTTCCACAGAAATTGTGTGCCTAATCACGTCCAATTTCCAGTACTTGTTGAAAAAAAAAATTAGTCTGATTCCTCTTTCTGTTCATCTGTTCCACATGATTAGTGTTCTAACAACATCCTTATCATAGTACTAGAATTTTCAGAAAGGATTTCAGATCAAAACAGCGTAGGTTTATAATCAATTGACCTCACTCTGTGTCATTGATTTTACACCAAGCAAAATAATAGTCAGTTGAACTTGCAAACTTCGACCCCTAGGTGTCAGACTTTTGACAAAAAGTAAGCAACTTCTCAACAGGGAGAATTACACATACCAATCGAATTTCTTAAAAAGTAAAATCATTCAGAGTCTAGAGCTTTCGTAAAAATATCAGCAAGTTGGTCTTTTGTTGGTACATATTTCAGGGAGATCAAATTCTTATCTACCAAATCTCTAATAAAATGTTGCCTTATGTCAATGTGTTTTGTCCTAGAGTGTTGTAGAGGGTTCTTTGATATCTCAATTGCACTAGCATTGTCACAGAAAAGAGTTAAAGTTTCAGAAGTCAAACCATAGTCATCCAGCATTTGCTTCATCCAAAGTAGCTGGGTACAACCACTTGCGGCTGAGATGTACTCAGCTTCAGCAGTGGAAAGGGAGATACATTTCTGTTTCTTACTGCTCCAAGAAACTAAGTTACCTCCAACAAAAAAACCTCCTCCGCTCGTACTCTTCCTGTCGTCAACATCTCCAGCCCAGTCTGCATCACAAAATCCAACCAGGTTAGTGTCAGAGTTTTTAGAGAACCATAGACCCATGTCAGTAGTTCCAGAAATATAACGTATGATTCTTTTTACAGCTTTCAGATGTGATTCCTTAGGGCTGGCCTGATATCTAGCACAAACTCCTACACTAAATAAGATGTCAGGTCTACTAGCCGTCAGGTATAGCAAGCTGCCTATCATTCCTCTATACAAAGTGGGTTCAACATCAACCCCTTTGACATCTCTACAGAGTTTGTCACTTGACCCCATTGGAGTTCTCATGTGTTTAGCAGTCTCAAGACCGAATCTTTTGACAAGATTACCAGCGTACTTACTTTGAGATATGAACACGCCTTCTTTAGATTGCTTAATCTGAAGACCTAGGAAGTAGCTAACTTCCCCTACCATGCTCATTTCAAAGGTGTTAGACATATTTTTTACGAACTCATCAACCAATTTAACACTAGTTGCTCCAAAAACAATGTCATCGACATAAATTTGAGCCACCATAAAATCCTCACTTGTATGTTTAAGAAAGAGGGTTTTGTCGGCATTACCTCTCATGAAGTTGAGTTCAAGTAGAAAATCAGTTAATCTAGCATACCATGCACGGGGAGCTTGTTTCAGTCCGTAGAGTGCTTTCTTTAACCTAAAAACATGATCAGGTTTTGTCGGGTCTTCAAATCCTCTTGGCTGTTCAACAAAGGCTTCCTCATTAAGAATTCCATTTAGGAAAGCACTTTTAACATCCATCTGAAAAAGAGAGATGTTAGCTCAACAAGCAATGGCAATGAGAAAACGAATTGATTCTAATCTAGCAACAGGTGCAAATGTTTCATCAAAGTCTACTCCCTCTACTTGAGTGTATCCTTGTGCGACTAATCTCGATTTGTTCCTGACAACGTGCCCTTTGTCATCGGTTTTGTTTTTAAAGATCCATTTTGTACCAATAACGTTTTTGTCTTTTGGTCGTGGTACCAAAGTCCATACATCATTTATTTCAAATTGATGCAACTCTTCCTGCATTGACTTTATCCAGTGTTCATCCCGAAGAGCTTCACTCACAGTCTTTGGCTCTGTCAAAGACAAATAGCACATAGAGTGAAGAAGGTTAAACTTAGATGACATGCATACCATTTTTACCATTTCATGATAGTTCACTGGATCCTTCTTGCGGGTTTTGACTCCTTCAGAGACTTGTCCAATAACCTGTGTGATCGGATGATTCTTCTTAATATGGAGAGGTGGTTCTCTTCGATCAGAGTTTGACACAAAGGTGTCAGATATCGGATTTGTGTCAGAGTCTGAGTCTGACTCTGGACATGAGTTTGTTGAAAAAAGGTCCTCTTTGTTGCCTTCCATTTCAGAGTTGATTTCAATAAGGTCTGAAACCCCTTCTATGTTTCCCTTATCCAGCAAAGTTCCTATATCATCAAAAACTACATTGACAGATTCTTGAATGGTGTTAGTCTCTAAGTTCAACACCCAATATGCTCTGTTGTTACTTGCGTAACCAAGAAAAAGAGCTTTTGTACTTCTGGAGTCAAACTTTGTTAGATACTCACGATCATTCAGAACAAAGCAAATACACCCAAAAACATGAAGATATTTCAAATTTGGTTTCTTACCATTCAAAATTTCATACGGAGTCATCTTTGATCCTGGTCTGAGGTAGACTCTATTAATCAAGTGACATGCCGTATTAACTGCCTCAGCCCACAATTTCTTGGCAAGGTGCTTCGAATGTAGCATAACTCTAACCATTTCCTGTAGAGTTCGGTTCTTCCTTTCAGCAACCCCATTTTGCTGAGGAGTTTTGGGTGCTGAAAATTCGTGGGTCAAACCCTTCTTTTCACAAAATTTGGAAAAACTTTCATTTTCAAATTCCCTGCCATGGTCAGTTCTTATACGCACAATAGAAAAACCATAAAGTCTCCTAAGCCTTTTATACAGTCTCTTAAACAGTTCAAAAGTTTCAGATTTCTCTCTCATAAATTCAACCCATGTAAACCTAGAGTAATCATCGGCACATACAAGCACATATTTCTTTTTGCCTATACTCTCAACTTCGATTGGCCCCATAAGATCCATATGTAACAATTCAAGACATGATTTTGAATTGATAGTTTTAACAATGGGATGAGAGGCTCGAGTTTGTTTACCTTCGGTGCAGGGTTCACACACCTTGTCAGAGTTGAACTTAAGTTGAGGAACACCTTTAACCGCATCAGCATTAAGGAGCTTTTTCATGCTTCTCACACTTGCATGCCCAAACTTTTAATGCCAAACATCGCATTCATCAGTTTTGGTCATTAAGCATCTTCCTTCTTGATTTGCTTGGTAGCAATTGTCATTGGAACGGCTTCCAAACATCACACACTTGTTTGATTTGTCGTAGACTTCACAGGTGTCTTTATCAAACTTGACTGTCATTCCATCATCACAAAGTTGGCTTATACTGATCAAATTAGCCATCAACCCTTCAACATACAGGACGTGTTGAAGTTTGGGAAACTCTGACACATTCAGTGTTCCCTTTCCAGTAATCTTTCCTTTTGCACCTCCGCCATACGTGACTGATCCTCCACTTACTTCAGTAAAATCAGTGAGACATGCCGATCTCCTGTCATATGCCTGGAACAACCACTATCAAAATACCATGTGCCTGAAACGTTAGTTTTCAAAGAAGTGTACACAACAAGACATTGATTATCCTTCAATTTTCGATTTTCATCTGCAATTCTGACCCTACAAAAAGGTTTAATATGTCCCATTCGATTACAGTAATGGCAAATAAAAACTTTTGACTTTTCTTTGACAGGCTTCTCAGAGGTGTTAGACTCTTCTTTAGTAAACTTCACCATGTTTTGTTCAGAGTTAAACATCTCCGGATAGACAGAGTTAAGCTTGTCAAACCCTAGACCACTACCATCAGAGACTTTGACAGACAAAATCTCATCCAACTTTCCTTTACCTTTATTAATTCTATCGAACACAAGATCAGCATCTTGTACTTTTTCTTTTAACTTTGACACCTCCTGATCACTCCGTGTAAGAAGAGCTTCCAGCCTGTGAATTTTCTGTTGGAGCAACAGCTTTTCTTTCCTTAGCTCAGCCAGTTCCCTGGATTGTTCTTCAAACCTTCTGTCGACCATGTTGAAGTGAGTGCACATCTGATCCATTTCTCTTGATACTGCAGTAAAAGCTGGACTAATGTCCTGGACAACATTTGAGTTTTCGGAGTAAGAAAAAAGTTCAGTGTCAGACTTATAAAACCAGTTTGTGGCATTTTCAATAGGTAATGCCACTTGTCTAGCATTCTCAGCTAGATCAACTTCCATAGGTTGATCTGTCTCCTCATCATCAGAGGATACCAAATCCATTGGTTCATCGTGTTCTTCAATGGTCACAAGTAAGATTACTTGTTCAGAGTTTTCAGGTTCCTCTTCAGTGTCAGAGTCATCACTGAGAGTGGTGTTAAAGTTTAACTTTCTCCTTCTCATCACAGTGGGACATTCATTTGCATAATGCCCTATTCCTGAACAACCATGACATTTCACAGTATCATAAGTGGATGAATCTGAAAAAGGATTAATACCCCGTTTTGAAGTTGAGTCATTTCCCTTCTTGGATGAACTGGATGTGCTAGTGATAGCAGGCGGAGTAGAGAATGAGGAATTTCCTTTTCGAAAATTGTTGTTCCCCTTCTTCATATTTTTAACAAGCTTGTTAAACCGTTTAGTGAGGAGAGCAAGACTCGGAGTGTTGGGAAATCTGTCTAAGGTTTCCTCCCTCAGTAGCTTATTTGTATAGATTATAGTTTTGGTGGATCAAATCCTAAGTCCTACCAGCGTCAGTTGTCTC
>JAPKLW010000298.1:378485-461760 GCA_026898455.1 Plectranthus barbatus
AAAATAGAAAATAATGATAATAAATGGTTAGTAACAATAATATACACAATCCCAGATATTTAGGATCTTATAAAAACCGAAATTAGGGTTTATATACGCAGCCCTAAAAAATAGGGAACGGTTGTAACCGTCAAGATGTGGCAGTGAAGGATAAGTTTAACACTAGGGTGTTAAAGTGTCAGTGTTAGACCTGGCATCTTTACGAAAGTGTCTGTGTTAGACTTTGGAGAAGTTTAACACTGACACCTTCAGAGCGCATCACTTTATTTTTCCAAAATCACAACGATCTATTCATTTTATTTTAAGAATCAAACACCCGTACGGACAAATTTGATTCAAATAAACTGTTATCTACACAATATACCTCAGTTTCCGCTAGATTTATAGTGCTTTTGATACTTAGTCCTTACAAAGTTGGCGATGCTTTAAAGTTCTAACATTGTTGTTGCCCACTGCGTTATAATTCTAGTTCTGTTCAATACATGATATATACAACAGTCTTTTCATTTTCATTTTGATGAATCCTGATGCATATATTATTGCTAGGACATGTTTGCTGCTGGAGCTGACACCACAGTTACAGCCCTGGAGTGGGCGATGGCCGAGCTTCTGAAAAACCCAAAAGCCATGAAAACTTTGCAGAATGAAGTGAGAGAAGCAGGTGGAATGAAGGGCAAAATAGACGAAGAAAACTTGCACAAAACGCCTTACCTAAAAGCAGTGATCAAGGAGACTCTAAGGCTGCACCCTCCAATCCCACTACTCGTCCCTCGAGAATCAACTCAAGACACTACACTGCTTGGCTACCACATTCCATCTGCCACACGTGTGATTATCAATGCTTGGGCTATTGGTAGGGACCCGCTGCTGTGGGATAACCCTGAACAGTTTCACCCGGAGAGGTTCCTTGATACGAGCATAGACTTCAGAGGGCTGCATTTCGAGTTGATCCCGTTTGGGGCTGGCCGGAGGGGCTGTCCCGGCATCGCTTTCGCGGCGGCCGTTGATGAGCTCGCATTGGCCAAGCTGGTGCACGAGTTCGATTTCGGGTTGCCTGATGGAGGAAGGCTGGAGGAGTTGGATATGACTGAGTCCAGTGGGTTATCTATCCATAGAAAAAATCCTCTGCTCGTCGTCGTTACTCCACATGCTTAATGGTAGCTTTAATTTTTCTCGTTGTCTAAAACCTCATTGCTGTGTAGGATTTTATTTCAAATTATGTATACGTGTGACTTGAATCCAATAATTTATAGTTAATGGTTGACTATAAGTTTAACACAATTGAGATTTTGACGCATTATATTATGCTATCACTACTAGAATTTTTATTTTTTGTGATACTCTTATGCTCACAGAATTAAAAAAATGTTATAATATTTTATATATCCTGATTCCTGACGTGTGTCAGGAAAAAATAATGTTAATTGATTTATAAATGTATTTTTTTAATTTAGAAATACTATTAAATTCTATATGTTTTTTTCCCAACTAAGTAGTTTTAGGGTGTGAGCAAAAGTATATCTTTTTAAAGAATAAAAAGCGGGAGAAAATTTTACTTTCTCCCTAATTTTATCATGACATAATGAAGTGTTAGGAAAATATTTTTAACCTCACATGCAAACAAATAAAGGCATGATTAATAAATTAATGCAAATATTTTATTTTACACCAAATTATTTTCCCCCATTTATTTTGGATATCTTCGTTTTTCCCTCTCTACTTGTACGATTTTTTACACAATCAAATTAAAATCACAAGGGTTTGTCATCGTTGTGCTCATATCTCTCCCACAACGCTAGGTAAACCACCAAAGTTGAAGCGAGGTTGTCCTCTGAAAAAGGACGATGCTCCTTGAATTGTCTGACTAGTCTCTCCTCAGGGTCCATCTGCCACAACAACAACAAAATGTTAGTCCCAAAGTCAAAATAACATCACCATACACAACACTGTGTCTCGGTGGCAACTCGTCTGGTCCTCGCGCTAACACACGCACTCGAGTCTCGACTATATCTGACAGGCTCTCTATGCATTCTGCACACTCATCACCAACTATCCTTGTGCATTCTGCACACTCAACCCAACTACTGGATTTTCCAGTTCACAAGAAATTTTCAATTTCATGACACAAAAATCAAGGTTCTAAGTTCAAATAACCATAGGTGTCATTTCACTCCATCCTTACAACGTAAAACTCACAACAACCAACCAACCCAAAGTCAATGCCTTTTTAAGGTCTACAGTTAACTAGTTAGTCCTGGTTCATCCTAATTAACCTTTAAACCAACACCACAATTACAGCTCAATACACAATTAGCACATCTATAGCCATAACACAAATTCTCACACTGCTCGCAAAAATTTCAAGAATCCAATCAAAACAGTTTCAAACCATACTTTCAAAAGGGTCACCTCGCCCGTGCCAACTCAACAACTTCCAATTTTCTCAAAACACAACCTTCAAACTTTCACTCTTAATATTTCACAATCTTCAATCCAATTTATCAACAATCAGTGTTAACACTCTGCTCAACTCGAAATCAACACAACTAAAACATTTCATCATTCACTCAAATGCTTTCAAAATAACCAAACCATAATCAGTTTTGCAAGCAGGAAATTTTAAAACCTTAAAACGTATCTCAAGTTGCGCAGGATGGAGTAGGGTGTAAACACGAGCGGACACTTCAATCAGCTCTCAAGTCAAAACACTTCTAAGACTCAAAGTTTTTCAAAAACTATTTCGAATCGTTTAAAACCAAAAACTCAAGCTCTGATACCACCTCTGTAACGCCCCTAACTAACCTTCCCAATTTGGGGACACGTTACAGTGATGATCAGGTTTTCCACACATAACCTTAATTTAAATAAGCGGAAGACTTAAATAATTTTGAAAGAGAGATTTAAATAACAAAAGGGAATCATACATCGAGTCCAAGTTTTAAAGGAAATAATGTTTGATTCATAAAACACTTCAAAACGGGAAGGAAAGAACAGAGCGTGTAGCAGCGGTATGTGCAGCATAGTGGAGATATGCATATGAAGATGCATATCTCAGGATCTTTAAAATCTGACAATCTTCACCTCGCCTGTTTACACCCCTTGTACTCCAATCCTCGCTGCTCAACCTGCGTATTTTAGAAACAATACGACGGGCTGAGTACTAATGTACCCAATGGAAAACATGCCCAAAAACATACAATATTTATAAGAATGCTATGCAACTCACACAGATAAACACGGGGTTTTGTTGAAAGTAATCGTGTTATCCAAAATATTTTCATTTGCACGCGTGCTATTTTACATGATATTATATCTATTATATGTGGTGTAACTGGAAGCTGGCCGACTTCCAAGTTACGATGAATAGTCAGGAATGATTGCACACTCAACCTACTGTCATCTAAGTGCACTAGTCTCAGAATTTACCATTGAGACTCGATCCTTTACAATTTCACCATGGATCCAAAACATGTGGGGGCTTTTCACCCCACTTCACAATATGTGGGGGTTGTACACCCCACTTAACAATTTGTGGGGGCTTTTCACCCCACTTCATTTAATGAATTCTAGCACAGTAAGAACCTGGTTCCAAATTCATTAATATAACTCTCTGTCGATGGGAATCGACAGAGGACAAATATAATAGCACAAAACATGCATAGCATCTCATTTAAAGTAAGACATTTTAACACATTTTGAAAAGAAAACACATTTTGCTTTTATACTCAAATAGTTTCCCACCTGGTGTTAGGCTTAAAATGAGATGCTTTTCCGCTAAATGTGTATATGAGTTTATCTTCCTCAACTTAATCTCCTACAATAGTCAGGGATAACTAAATAATGATAGACGATCTAGGATAACGATAAACTTAACCAATCCAAAAGCCAACTCAAAATCGAACCCAAACTCAACATATATCCATGATTTTCCTTTGTTCCAAACCGATAATATTCATACTCAAACCATATATCGACGCATGCTTTTACACCTAACATGCTCCTATAATCGTAATATAAACTCATGGATCAAATATAACTCGAAAAGGAAAGAAAACGGGACAAGAAATCAAGTTTTATCCAAAAAGTCGCACCCCATCCCGAACGTAACGCGTCCGTCCCAAACGGGTGGGACGGCGTGATTTTGCTCGCCCAGCCGTGGGCTGTCCCGAACGGGAGTCACCCATCCCGAGCAAGATGGTGTCTCGAGCAAGCTGCTCGTCCTCTCTGAGATCTATCTCGAACGGGATGCTTCCGTCCCGCTCGGGGCGTCATCTTTTTCGCGAACTCGCCAGAAACAGGGCCTGCAACTTGATTTTTCTCCTATTCCACCCATCCGATTTCATATGCAAACATACCAACAAGATCCCTAGCTATCCTAGAACACGAATCAAGCCTCCAAACACGAAATATACACAAGAAACGAAATGAGTAGAGAGCTCACCGGAATTTGCTTCTCACGGCGGCGGAGCTCCAATCCGGCGAGCAACCTTGCGGTTCAGGGTACCAACACGACCTCTACAAGATGGGGAACACATATAAAGCTTCAAAACTCGACTCTACCGCTGATTAAACACGATCCAACATCAAACCCAGAAAATCAAGGGTGATGAACATCCTACCTTCTCTCTTCGATAAGTCCGTCGATTCTTCACCTCTCGACGTCCACCTTAGCTTGAAACGAAGCTTGAAGGAAGAGCTTTCCAATAGTGGTGGTCGCTCGGTCTGGGGTGGTTGGAGTTGGCCAGAGTCGGTCCGGGAAGGTGACGACTGGGAAGGGTTTGGGGTTTGGAAATGGGAGAGAAATAATTCTCTCTTTTCTATGTCTCTCTAACTTAGGTATATGGCAAGTGTAAATGAGTGTACTACTCATATAATATGGATAATATGAAATGTTCCCCACACCATGTACTACACTCCAAGATATCATATAACTTAATTCTTCCACCATAATACTTCCAAAATAATATATGCTACACCATATCTCAATTCCAACAATCATTCCACCTTAATAACCCTTCAAAAACTAAATAATTAAATCAACCTTAATTTAGAAATTCGATTATTCGATCGCAATATAATAAATTCGAAAGCTCGCAAAATAAGATAATTACTCAAAATCAAGGGAAAATTCTCTTTATTAAATCGATTAAGCATTAAAATAGTTTAATTACACTCAGGGTATTACATCCCCTCCACCTTATAAAAATTTCGTCCCGAAATTTAAAATGCTTCAAAAAGCTTGGGATATTTCTCTCTTATCTTCTCCTTCAGCTCCCATGTCGCTTCTTCACGATCATGATGACTCCATAACACTTTTATGAGCGGAATTGACTTATTCCTCAGCTCTTGAATCTTGAGGTCCAGAATTGCTTCTGGTTGTTCCTCATATTGCAAGTCTGAGCTCAAAACTACCTCTTCTTGGCGAATCACGTGCCTGGGATCATATACATACTTCCTCAGCTGAGACACGCGAAACACACTATGCACGTTACCCATACTCGGGGGTAATGCTAACCGATATGCCGTTGGACCAACGTGTTCTAGAATTTCATAAGGTCCCACATAGCGTGGTCGCAGTTTACCTCTCACAACAAATCTTACGATTCCCTTGGAAGGTGAGACTTTGAGGAATACCTTATCCCCGACTTCAAAACATAGCTCAGCTCTCCTCGAATCGGCATAGGACTTCTGCCTGCTTTGGCCTTCTCTGATTCTCTCTCGGATCTGACGGACTATTTCGATAATCTCACTCACAGCGTCAGGTCCGATCACTTTCCTTTCTCCTACCTCATCCCAGTACGGAGGCGAACGATATTTTCTTCCATACAACGCTTCATAGGGAGCCATCCCAATTGTTGCATGATAGCTATTATTGTAAGCAAACTCAATCAAAGGCAAAATTGGCTCCCAACTGCCTCCTCGATCCAAAACTACCGTTCTCAACATGTCCTCGAGAGTTTGAATGCTCCTCTCGGATTGACCATCTGATTGAGGGTGAAACGTCGTGCTAAAATTTAGGCGAGTCCCCAACTCCTGTTGTAAGCTCATCCAAAAACGAAATGTAAACTTTGCATCTCTGTCAGACGTAATAGATTCGGCAATCCGTGTAGTCTGACAATCTCTCGGACAAATAACTGAGCCAACTTATCTGACCCATAATTTACTTTGATCGGCAAAAAGTGAGCACTCTTCGTCAGACGACCACTATGACCCATACCACTGTATTCTCTTTCTGTGACCTTGGCAAGCCCGTCACAAAGTCCATGGTGATATGTGACCTTGGCAAGCCCGTCACAAACTTCCCGTACGACTGTTGATGTAACGCCTTAACTTGCTGGCATGATACACATTTTTTTACATACTGGGCTACATCCTTCTTCATACCATCCCACCAGTACTTGGTTTTCAGATCTTGGTACATTTTAGTACTTCCTGTGTGAGCGGTATACGGCGTATCGTGAGCCTCACTCAAAATCTCGTTCCTCAACTCCTCACAATTTGGCACTAGGATTCTGTCTCTGAATAGTAAAGCATTATCAGGTGCCTCCCGATATTCTCCCACCGACTTGACTCCCAATTTCTGGCGCAGCTTCTCTATTTCTGCGTCCCCTCTCTGTGCCTCAATAATTCTTTCTCTTAGATCTGGCATTATGGTTAAAGCTGCTACTTCACACTTCTTCCTCTCCGAAGGTGATATTACTTCCAAACGAAGTTTCTCAAACTCCCTGATCAATCTGCCTTCCTTTGTAAGCCTGCAGCCCAACTAAGCTTCTCCTTTCCTGCTCAAGGCATCGACTACTGAATTTGCCTTGCCTGGGTGATAGTCTATCGTTAAATCATAATCATTTACAAGTTCCAACCATCTTCTTTGCCTCATATTCAAATTCTTTTTTTCGAAGAAATACTTCAAAATTTTATGATCCGTGAATATGACACACTTCACTCCATAGAGATGGTGTCTCCAAATCTTCAACGCATGGATTACGGCCGCTAACTCCAAATCGTGAGTCGGATAATTCACTTTGTGCGGTCTTAACTGCCTTGACGCATAAGCTATCACCTTTCCATCTTGCATCAACATACAACCTAGCCCATTCTTAGATGGATCGGTGTAAACCTCAAAATTCTTATCTGACTCAGGCACTGCTAGGATAGGTGCAATAACTGATTCAACTTCTGAAAACTCTCTCCGTATTCCCTCGTCCATACAAACTTCACACCCTTCTGAAGCAACTGCGTCATCGGCTTCGCAATCTTTGAGAAGCCCTCGATGAACCTTCTGTAATAACCTGCCAAACCAAGGAAACTGCGAATCTCATTCGTCATCGTCGGTGATTTCCAGTTTATCACCATCTGAATCTTGGCTGGATCCACTTTGATTCCATCAGCCGAAACAATGTGAACCAAGAATGTCACTTCTCTCAGCCAGAATTCGCACTTGCTGAACTTTGCATACTGTTTCTCATCCCTTAAGGTCTGTAACACTGTTCTCAGATGTTGCTCATGTTCTACTTCGCTCTTCGAGTATATTAGAATTTTATCGATAAATACCAAAACAAAGTTATCGAGACACGGATCAAATACTCAATTCATCAAGTCCATGAACACTGTCGGAGCATTTGTGAGTCCAAACGGCATTACTATAAACTCATAATGACCATATTTGGTTCTGAACGTTGTTTTCAGAATGTCCTCCTTCCTGATCTTTAACTGATGATACCCCGATCGAAGATCGGTTTTAGAAAATACTTTTGCTCCCTTGAGCTGATCAAATAGATCATCGATCCTTGGCAAAGGGTAACGATTCTTCAGCGTCAGCTTATTCAACTCCCGGTAATCAATGCACATATGCATCGACCCATCCTTCTTTTTCACAAAAAGAACTGGTGCTCCCCACGGTGACACGCTAGGTTGAATATAACCCATGTCCAATAGCTCCTGTAGTTGAACTTTCAACTCTTGCAATTCTTTCAGGGCCATACGGTACGGCGTCTTCGAAATCGGTGCCGCTCCTGGTTCCAAATCAATGGTGAATTCCACCTGCCTATCTGGTGGCAACCCTGGTAACTCCTTCGGAAATACATCTTCGAACTCCCTCACTATAGGTACATCCTAAACTGTAGCTCTGGTCTCTCCCCTCCTTCCAAATATACAAAAAAGGTTTGATTCTCTGCCTTATGTAACAACTTCGATGCTTGAATTGCTGTAATTACGGGCACTCTCTGCCTTCTTCTGAACCCATACACAAACGACTCTTCATCCCCTTGCTGCGGGATAATCACCCTCCTCTCGCGACATAAGATCGTCGCCTTATTCTCTGACAGGCAATTCATCCCTAGGATCACATCTACATCTTGAATATCTAGCACATTCAACTCTGCCACTTGAATTTCGTTCTCATTCAACTTGATTCCTAAGTCTCGACAAACTAAGGTAGAAATAATGGTTTCTCCTTAATGTATTGCTACGTTCAAGTCTTGGCTATTCCTTTCTACCTTAAGTTCTAATGCCTCAACACGTGTAGAAGAAATGAATGTATGCGATGCTCCAGTATCAAACAATATCATAACAGGTATATCATTAATGGATCCCATACCTGCAAGATTTCCTTTGCCGCGATTGCCATCCAAGGCATACGCTCTAGCCCTCCTTGGATGTTCATCTCCACCTTGTTGGTTCCCTTCCTGGTTTCTCGGTGGCGCTTGGTTGCGCTTCCTGCCTCCTCCTCAATTTTCGACATTGCCCCTAAAAGGCTGGCAGTTGCCTCTGATCGCCCTCAGCTGCTGATTTACAGGCCTCTGGAAATTCTGATGATTCCCACCTCCTGCCTGTGGGGTCGGACAATGGTTGGCATAGTGCTCTTGGCCTCCGCAGTTGAAACACTTTTCCATGTTCCGCTAGCAGTCTCCGGTGTGCCTTCTTCCACACCTCTGACAGTTCTGCTGGCCTGCATCCCTCTGATCACGCCTTGCGGCCATCTGGGGGTTATTTCTCTAGTTATACTGATTATCATTCCTCCCCTGGAAGTTCTGATGCTGGCCCCGGTCCTGACATTTCTGACTACCCTGACCTTGTACAAACTGCCTTGGCGGCTCTTCCCATTTCCTCTTCTGGATTAGGGCTGGTGCTTGTACTTCCTGCACTTCCCACTCTGGCATCTTCTTTTTGTTCTTGGATGCCTCTATGTCCAGTGCATGGCTCAAAAGTTCTTGGTAGTTTAAACCCTTCATCGTTGCCAGTTGTGTGCGGATCTCTTCACGCAGTCCTTCTCTGAATTTATTAGCCATCTTTTGTGGCGTATCCGCTAGGTGCGGCGCCATCTGCAACAATTCCCCAAATCTGGTATCATAATCCTCCACAGACATCTTCCTTGCTCGAACAGGAAGAACTCTACCTCCCTTTCTCTTCTGTACTGCTTCGAAATATACTTCTCATACAGGGCTTCTTTAAATATCTCCCAATTCAGTTGGGCTCTCTCCTCTGGTGCCACTGACTTTACATACGTTTCCCACCACCTGTCTGCTTTTCCTTTCAACTGATAGGTCATGCAGTTGATTTTCTTCGATTCTGAGCACCGCATGTGCCTGAGGGAATCGTGGGTGATTTCTGAACGTTTCCACCCACTTGACTGAGGGAATCGTGGGTGCTCCTCCTGGCGGTGGTGGAAAATGTCCGCCTTGTACTGTTGCACTGTCATCATCTGAAAGTATTTCATACTCTTCATATCCCTGATTGATGGGTACCTCCTCCCAATTCTAATTATCATTCTCATACTACGGATTAACTCTCCCGCGACCTCTACCTCTTTGGCCTGTTCCACGGCCTCGCCCTCGGCCTCTTCCTCGGCCCCGTTCTCTACCTCTTCCTTGATCTAAAAACTCCATTATCTTTCTCTGCAAACAACACCAATCAATATTTTCACAATAATCCCATGAGATAACATCCATCTTAATAATCAACAACATCATCCATCCATTACTTAATCAAAGCTTTAATAACAACCATCATTAATAGCATAACCAGAAATAATCTATCAATATCCAAATAAAACCGAACTACAATCATCCTCTCGCAATACATCACATAAAACATCCACAAAACATAACAAAGGTACTACAATAACATCATAAAGATATCAAAACCAAATACAACCACTAAACCATGTGTTGGGAAAATATTCCTGAACTCTCCTTAGGATCACATTGTAAAAAGGTTTTGTTGAATCAAACCTTAGTAGATGGTCGATCATTGCTGAATCTTAGCATAACTTAGCAACTCTTGTAATGTCCTGTATAGAGTAAATATTGAGTTATAATAGAGTAGGATACTCTCAGCAAACATCAGAGAATGCTAAAGAGGAAGAAAGCTAGTAATAGCAGAATGCTGAGGAGTCAGCATTTGCTAACACATCACAGATTGCTAAGGGCGTTAGCAATCCTAAGTCAAAAGTAGCAGAAGAGTATTTGCTGCGTAAAACAAACATCTAGCCCAGCAGTATGCTAAAAGATGTCAAGCAGTCCGTTCCAGAAAAGCTCAGCAAAGCAAATCTCAACGACTGCTGCACCGTAATTCTGACCAACGCGCGAAGACTAGACCTGTCAGAAATAGGTCGGAAAAGCCTGTACGGAGACAGAAAAGTTGGTAAATGCAATTAAGATGAAAGATCCGTTGTGTCTAAACGGAATTGTCGACTCGAGTTTTGAATCCCCAACTATAAAAGGCAAGTTAAAGGAAGATACAAAAGAGCTGCTCACTCTCTTACACAAAAAGATATTCGAAAGATTCCAAAAAGGCTTGAGAGCAGTTCTGTTGAAAGGCATAACACAGAGACATCGAAAAGCCTTTAACAACTTGAGTGTCTCATTGTACGTCTGACACTCATCTGAGAGATTCTTGAATTGATTCAAGAATCTTTAATCATTGGGATCGCTTCCTTTATAGAAAGTATCCAGCAGTCAATTTCTTGAAAAGGAATTGATTAGGACGGGCACTGAAGCCGCAAAAGACGGACAGTTTGGAAGGAACTTTAAACTCTTCCAAAGGTGGTAAAAGCGAGTTATATGAAGGTGCGCCCTTGACTCAGCCGGAGCCACACCTGTGAGGTTCGAAGTATCGGAAGATAGCCGTGAAGTAGCCAGACCAAACGTCGGCTACCTGCTTTATAGGAAAGGCAACTCTTTGTACACCGTATACTTTCTTAGTGAAATTCTTAGCGATACGACTAAGGAGTGGATGTAGATCATTTGATCGAACCATTATAAACCTTGTGTTCTCTTGCTGATTACTGTTTTATTGCTTAGTATGCGACTGTGATTAAAAACCTAGCAACGGATTGCTAGTGTATAACTGCAAGAAGAAACTTAAGTGAACTTGAACAAATCCCTAGATGAGAATAACCTAAATACAAGTAAACGCTATATTATTCTGCTGCATTTCGTGTTTATACTTTATCACTACCACGACGACTCTGATCTCAGGGACCAACAAGTGGTATCAGAGCAGGAGGTTGAAAAACCGACTGCTTCTGAGTCGCTTGGGATCTAGATCCTAGTTTTCCTTGCGTTGCTTGTATCTGTGTCTTACATAGTTCAGGTAAAGGCGAAGATAATCAAAAGGATGAACCACACTCTTCCAAAGTACAACAAGGATGGATTTGAAACATGGAAGAAGAAGGTTATGATCCAGTTGCAGAGCATACATCCCGAGATGAGGGACATTCTCACGGTTGGTCCTATAGAAATCCTGAAGGTTAACACTGCACCACCTGGACCTGCTGATGGTCCACCTAGATCTGAGATGGTGAAGAAACCCTACGAGGAATGGACTCTTGAAGACAAAAAGAGAGGCCAGCTGGAATTTATCGCCATGAAATTAATCATGGATTGTCTACCTCCCTTGATGTCTGACAAAACTCTAGACTACAACACAACAAAAGAGATGTGGGAGTACGTCTGTGAAGTTTCTCAGGAGACTGAACAAATGAAGCGAAACAAGCTACAAGTAGCTGTGGACAAATACGAATCCTTCGCTATGGTTCCTGTTGAAACCATTCAGCTGATGGAAGAAAGATTCAACACTATCATAGGAGAACTCAAGAATGTCGGCAAGACATATGACAAAGTGGAAATGAATAACAAGATTATATCCAAGCTCTACCCCAGAAGTGATTGGTTTGTCAAGATGACGAGCTTGAGCAAAAAGGATCTTAGCAACATGACTACCGCTGAAGTTTTCTCTCAATTAAAGGCGCATGAATTCATTTTTCAGCAGTCAAAGAAGAACAAAGCTGCTATAGTACATCCTAATGCAACAAGCGCTGGAAATCAAGAAGACGTAGCATATTTCGTCAAAAAGGACGGAAACAAATGGAAATATCCTAGGAAACTGTTCTATAACCAGGAAAGATCAATACCAACAACACCGACAGAGGAGACTCCCTCAACTTCTAACTCAAATAGTGAAAATCAAAAGATAGATGAGTTGGAGGAGCAGATGAAGAAGATACAGAAAATGATTCTGGAAGCAAATGCCGAAAAGGAGGCAAAAGCAACCTCGGTGCAGCATCCTACTGAGAAAAAGATAAGGACATGTTTTGAATGCAAATCTCCTGATCACTTGAAGCATGACTGTCCAAAAGTAAGTCCTGAGGAAAGAGAACATTTGCGACAAAGATTTGAAAGACGAGCGATTCGAGCTGTGACAAAGGCGTTGCTGACACGAACAGAAGTACAAGATATTCCTGACAACGAAGAGGAATATTACCCTACTGACGAGGAAGAGGATGCATTGATTGTTTTCATGGCAAGAATCGTTGAGGATAATGAAACATCTGTAGATGTTGAGCAACCTTCCGAATCGGCCCTAGCAGTCGATAATCAAGAGGTAACATTTATAGCTAACATTTCATGCTCAACACACACATTTGAATCGGAGGATTCCTTCTTTGATTCCGAGGAAGACTATCTTACCAAGCTTTCTTTAGAACTTTCAAAGGTACACACCTTGAAAAATGCTATCGTAGAAGATAATTCTTCACTCAAACAGAAAGTCATAAGTCTGACCGACGAAGTCAAAAGACTATGGTCCAATAGTGAGGAGCTATCAAGACTTAGAACTGAATTTTCTGAACTTTCTGAAAATTTCAAAAATCTTGAAAAAGAAAATCTGATTTTGAAAAACCAAGTCAATGAAAAGTTTGTCTGTTCGTATATGACTAGTCAGGATATCTTGAATAACCCGATAAGCCAACAGAGACGTCACGGTGACCGATCTGGAATCGGGCATAGTTGTTATGACGAAGATGAAACTTCGAGGCAAAAGAGAAAAATCATTTTTGTTTCTGCCGGAAAAATATTTGGTGATGGCAAAGAGAAGGATACATTAGTTGCTGAATCATCGAATGCTAGGACAAATGCTAAGCAGATCGCTCAGCAGAATATCAAACAGTCTGCTGGACCCAAGCAGAGTGTCAAGCACTATGCTAGACCTCAGCAAAAGGTCAAGCAGAATGTGAGATTTCAGCAAAGTACCACAAGAGATGCTAAGTCTCAGCAAAGTTCTCATTATAGGTCTGCTAAGCAGAACTATTCAGCAAATTCATGGACAAAGGCTGAACATCATGTTTCAAATGCTAGGAAGCCAAATCCTATCCTTACTCGGGGAAGACACATTGAATATCATTTAGTGAAACCCCAAAACCATCATTACACACCACATAGGAGAAACACCTATGTAAGACCCGAGTCCAGATACGTGTATCACCAAAGGACGATGAAGGCGAAGAAGCACAACACACAACCACATGCACACGCACATCAACAGGTTGAGAAGGTTGACAAAAAGGATCTCAAGAAGAAAACCTTGAAGATTACTAAAATGTGGGTTCCAAAAGGAACAATGACCCAAGCTAACCCTTCAGGACCCGACGCGAAATGGGGACCTAAATCAACCTAATTGTTCTTGCAAGATCAGGATTCAAGTGCAAAGACATCAGGCATGTCAAATGAGTGGATCCTAGACAGTGGTTGTTCGGCACACATGACGGGAGACGAAGACCTGTTCTCAGACATTCAGAAATCATATGGTCCATCTGTCTTGTTCGAAGATAACAGCAAAGGTAGAGTACTTGGCAGAGGATATATAGAGCGCAATGGACTAAGGATTGTCAACGTCGCTCTCGTATCAAACCTCAAGCATAATTTGCTAAGCATAAGCCAACTATGCGAAAATGGGTACACTGTTTCATTTATTCATTCAGGTTGTTCTATAGCTGACAATGTTACAGGAGAAGTGAGACTTCGAGGAATCCGGAAAGGTGGTCTTTATGTTGTCGATTGGCAAAGTGGCCAACAACATTCATGTTTTCTAGCACTGAGCAAAGAAGAAACCACATGGCTATGGCACAAAAGGTTAAATCATTTGAATTTCAAAACCATTAACCATATTGCCAGAAATGAGCTTGTCGCAGGTCTACCTGATGACATCACATTTCGTAAGGAAGGCGTATGCAAAGCCTGTCAACAAGGGAAGCAGACTAAAACTTTGTTTCATTCCAACCCAGAGAAGAATACCTCAAGCAGGATTCTTGAATTATTGCATATGGACCTATTTGGACCAGTCACTCCACCCTCTTTAAGTAAAAAGATATATACTCTTGTGGTAGTTGATGACTATTCTAGGTACACATGGGTTCGTCTGCTTAAAGCCAAAGATGAGGTTAAGATCATTCTACCCGAGTTAATTCTTAAGGAGCAAAACAGTAAAGAGCTTACTGTGAAGAGGATCTGATCTGACAATGGAACCGAATTTTGCAATGGAATCCTCATGGATTTCTGCGCAGAAGCTGGTATAAATCATGAGAGGTCCACTGCTAGGACTCCTCAGCAGAATGGTCTAGCAGAGAGAAGGAATCGGACACTGAAAGAAGTAGTGCGATCTATGCTAGCCGACACTGATCTACCTGCTAAGTATTGGGGAGAAGCGGTAATGATGGCCTGCTATACGCAGAACAGAAGTTCCATTATCGGTCGATTCAACAAGACTCCTTACGAAGTATATAACAGTCGTAAGCTTAATTTAGATTATCTACGTGCTTTTGGTTTGACATGTTATATTCATAACAATGGAAAGTCGAAACTTAACATTTTTTCACCTAAGTCAGATGAGGGTGTACTTCTTGGATATGGTCACCCCACTCACAAAGGTTATAGAGTGTTAAACAAGACTACTGGAATTGTGGAAATAACATGCAGTGTTATTTTTGATGAATCTACTTTTGTGTGCAGAGCTATAAAAGAGACGAAGGAAACCAATCATGAGACTAATGATGTCAATGGTCAATCGATTATGAATTCTTTCAAAAACTCACGAATTGACTCGACTAAGTCTATGAATGATTGCGATCCAAACCAGACGCGCTCAGCAGACGATCAAACTGCTGACCAGGCCAGTGATGCTAATGAACATGCTGAGGCCAATCCTCAAAAGGATATTTTCAATCTGTTTGATGATTCAGATGAGGAGACTTCAACCTCTCCTCCTGTTGATGAAGGAGTAGGTGCTACGGAAGATCTTGACAGAGGAGCTGCTGAGATACCAGCTGCTGAAGTACCTGCTGAAGAAGAAGCTCCTGACCATGAAGTTCCTGTAGCAGAAGCTCCAGTTGCTGAAGGAATTCCTGCTGCTGAAGAGCAAATTGCTAACATCCCAGATGCTGAGAATCAAGTGAATGATGAAGAGAACGCCAATAATCGAGAAAGAGAAGGAAATGCTGAAGAACCTATCAGACCAGCATGGCTGCGTGCTCACTCTCTAGAAGATGTTCTCGGAGATATTAATGATCCTATTCTGACAAGACAAGGGTCCGCAATGTTTTCTTGCTACCTATCTAGTGAGGAACCAACCAAGGTTGAAGATGCTCTACGCGATCCAGACTGTGTGAACGCAATGCAAGAGGAGCTTGCTGCATTCACTCGCAATCACGTGTGGGATCTGGTAGATAGACCAGAACATCAGAATGTTATTAGCACCAAATGGGTATTCAAGAACAAGAAGAATGAATCAGGTGTGGTGGTGAGGAATAAAGCACGTCTTGTAGCCAAAGGTTATAAACAGTGTGAGGGGTTTGACTACGACGAGACATTTGCTCCAGTAGCTATATTAGAAGCAATAAGGTTATTTCTTGCATATGCTGCACATCATGAATTCTCGGTCATGCAAATGGACGTCAAAAGTGCATTCCTAAATGGCGAGCTCAAAGAAGAAGTCTATGTTGAGCAACCCCCAGGATTTGAGAATGGAAACCAAGTCTATAAGCTAAGAAAAGCTTTGTATGGCCTGAAACAAGCGCCACGAGCATGGTACGGAATGTTATCCAAGTTTCTGCTCGACAATGGTTTCAAAAAGGGAAGGATTGATCAAACTCTCTTTCATATTAAGGACAAAGGAAGCATTCTACTTGTGCAAATTTATGTTGATGATATTATTCTTAACTCGAAGAATCAAGATCTCAGCGATAAATTCTCCAAGTTAATGATGAATAACTTTTCAAATGAGTATGATGGGGAAGATGTCCTACTTCCTTGGAATTCAAATTCAACAATCCAATGAAGGGATTTTCATTCACCAAAGGAAATACACGCGGGATATGATTGCAAAGTATTGTCCAGAGAGAACCAAGACCTTAAGGATTCCCATCAGCAATACGTGCATTGCAGCTCTTGAGAAAGAAGGAGAAGCAGTGAATCCTACTTTATATCGAGGGATCATTGGGTCTCTACTATATCTTACAACCAGCAGACCAGATATCTCATATGCTGTGGGACTATGTGCTAGATATCAGTCAAATCCTAACAAAACACATCTAGACATGGCAAGACGAATTGTCAGATATTTGAAGTGCACAGAAGGCTTAGGAATTTGGTACCCAAGAGCCAACAGTCTAGCTCAGAGTGGTTACTCAGATTCTGATTTTGGAGGATGCAAAATAGATAGGAAAAACACCAGTGGCACATGTCAATTTCTTGGACATTAGTTGATCCGCTGGTTCAGCAAAAAGCAGCACTCGGTAGTAACATCAACCACCGAAGCAGAGTATGTAGTGGCTGCTAGCTGTTGTCAGCAAATTCTGTGGATTCGACAACAACTTCATGATTATGATATTTCTCCTGAATGTGTAACAATCTACTGCGATAACAATAGTGCTATGTGCATCACAAAGAATCCAGTACATCATTCCAGAACCAAGCATACTGATATCCGACATCACATTATTCGTGATCATCAAGAAAAGAAGGATATTGATATTCAACGTATATGCACGGAGGATCAAATAGCAGACATCTTTACTAAACCTCTAGCAGAAACAAGATTCAAAGAGTTATGCATCAAACTAGGACTGATGGAATCAGACGTTGCTGCGGATGAATGAGATGCTATTCTTATTCTTTCTGGTTTTCGTGGTTTTTAATCTCAGCATACGATGAAGGTCTCTGCTAAATGAAGTCTGCTAGGATGATGGAAAATGTCAAATGCACTTCTAAGCAGTCAGCAGACAGATTGTGTCTGCTCAGCAGAATACGTGAGGATGAAGATCAAGTTCTATTTTTTTGTCTTGAAGACATATGTCACAGATCATTCTGTTGATATGATTAAGTTATGCAATTATTCATTTCTAAATGATAGACATGCATTGCAAAAGGACTTCATTTTATCTTCAAAAGAGAAAGCTATTACATCATAGGTCAAAAATTAACAAAAGCCTACTACAAAATTCATATTCTTCAGAAAGGAGAAACAGGATTGTAGGGATAAAAATCAGCTCCCTGGAGATTGGATGGTCCTTCAACAATCTCCGGAAAATTCTTTTCCATCAACCAGCTGAGCTGCATTCCATTCCGAAGTGGCATGAAAGGGTAAAGTTTGACGCTTTCTCAGACATTCTTGAAGAAGAAACCGACCCAGTCTACAGAGGCAGCATCGTCAATAGCCATCATTACCTGCCACATATCCCTTGAAAAATAGAGGTCGTAAGGCTCCTCTCCAAGCAGAATACCATGGGCAATGCGGAACATCACCTAATATGAGGTCTGAAGACCAGAGGCTGGAACATTAGGGTTGAACTCAAACCGAGGAGAATGACGCCATCTCTCCCATGACTGCCATTCTGGAGCCACCTCTGCTCCAAGATAGTCCTGCACGGACAGCGGACCTCGAGGAAGGCCGAAATCCTCAGCAAAGGTTTCGGGGGTCCAATGGACAAGCCTACCACGGAACACCCCGTAAATTGCATTCTGCTCAGCACGACAATCACCAAGGAAATCCCTGAGAATTTCTTCCTAGAAACGATGAGGGGTAGCACATGCAAACTGTGAGAGACCTCCCCACTGCAATGCGGCCATGACTTTCACGGCCACATCATAATCATCCACATAGTATCCATCCAGACCGGGCTCATCAAGAATCAGGTTGCGCCTGATCTCTAAGGTTTTTGGTGAAGAATCCATTAGTGGAGAAGGAAGATTGTTTTTCTTTTGGAAGGAAAGGTTGCAATTATGGGTTACGTAAGAAGGAAAGTTGTGATGTTTGGATAATCTTGAACAAGAGTATTTATAGAGAAATCATTAATTATGACGGGAAGACCAACAAAATCTGTCTGAAGATCACAATGATTCGTCTCTCGGAATACAAACCGTCGCGAGTAAGGGAATCGACGTGTATGCATGGGGTGTCAAATCTTTTCAGTAGTAACAAGTAATGGTCATTGAGAGGCTCGAGGATCTCATCATCATTATTATTTTTGAGCAGAGTCACAACAGAGACTCAGCAGAGCCTTGAAAGATGCTGACGAATCATGAGGAAAGGTTAGCACATTCCTTTATAAATATGGGTGCTGAGACTCATTATTACCTGTTAGCATCCTTGGACGGCTACTAGATCAGAAGCATTAGCATATCTGGAATCGAGGTGGGATGACTCTAAATTCAAACTTGATGGGACCCGATAAGGCGCATTTAATGTACGCAAACAGCGTCATCAACTGAGGAGATGCCACGTCAGACGCACTTGAGTGTTTCTCGGAGCATGGAAAGCAATATGGAAAGACGCGTTCATTCTGAACCGTTGATCTAAACCATCGCAGATCTTCCCTCAACCGTTAGATCTCACATTCAAAAGTTTAACCTTATTTTGCTCTAATCACTGTTCACTTCTATTCATTATTTTTCCCTTCGAAACCCAGAGCAAAATTCCCAATTTCAAAATCTCAAAATTCTTTTACTCACAGTTCTTTTCCGAAGACATGGCCTCCGACCCCAAATCCTCATCATCCCAGAAACCCACTTCCCATAAAATTGTTCTGAAACCAGTGAACCCCCTCTCTTCAATTTTCCACCAAATTCTGAAGAACCCTTGCATGCGCGACATGCACCATGTCTTACTGGCATTCTAAAGAAGGAAGATATTGACGATTCAATACCATCTGGTCAACTAGTTATGATGGCTTGGAAGAAAGAGCAGACCGGCCACTCAAAGGAGCGAAGGCGTTTAGCTCAAATCATGAAGGATCGCATTCTATGCCAGAGCAGTCATGAGTAAGGATGGAAAGTCTTTTAAAACCTGTGTTTATGGAAGCATCATTGAAGTGAATGCCGACGTTCTTGCTAAGACTTTTGGTCTTCGAAATAAGGGGGAACGTATATCTCAATACAAAGTAACAGATTATGATGAGATGGAAAGGCGTTGGAATTTGTGGAAATAGTCTGAGAAAATGAAGGATAGAAAAGGTCAACTAATTTCATTCAAGGCTGCCACCCCCATTAACGTTCTAAAGGATGAGTTTAAAACTCTTGCTGAATTGGTGATCAAGATGTTTCAATGCGATGCTGGATCATATTCAGAGCTCTCTGCTAAGAAATATGCAGTGATGATGGCTCTCACGGACAGAGAGAAGGGCAATTGGGCAGAGTTTTTCTTTGAACGATGGGAAGAGCACGCTAGGAAGAATGATCACATGTCTATAGATGGAACATTCTCATCGAATGTTAACATTGGATTGAAAATAAGCAAATTTCTGGAGTTAGTCATGCATCCCAAGAAGATTGATCAAGGTGTGAAGTTACTTCCCACTGATTTCATTCCTGTAACAACGAAGGAAGCCAACCCTCTTGACTTCAAGAAACCAAAGAAGTTGACCGGCAAGTCCAATGTCGATAAGAATAAGCCTACTTCAGATGAGGAAGTAGACGAACGCTCTTTAGGACACTAGGTGCTGCAGACAGCATCACCTGTCACTACTGAAGAAATAGAAGTACTGACTAAGAATGCTGAAACAGAGCAGTGCTTTCAGCAACTTGAGGACATTGTAACCCTCGGTGAAATGCCTACAGAAAAGATAGAGGAAATTATGGAGAAAAAGGCAGCAGAACAGCCACTGCTTGTGATTGGTCAATTTGCTGTTCCAATTTCATCTGAACAAAAAACAGGGGTTATGCCAACTGAAAAAAGGAGATCTACTCGTCAACGGCTATTCAAAACTTCTGAACTTCAGGAAATCGAATAAGCCAAGAAGAAAGCAGCTGCTGATCAAGCTGCTGCTACTACTGAAAAGGAGGTTGACCCACCCTTGTCCTCTAAAAGTTTTGATGATCATGTCAAATGCGTACGTGAAACTAAAAGGAAACGTGACGCTGCAAAGAAAGCACAGAAAACTATATAATACAGGAAGGAGATGGAAAGAATTATGTTCGAATGAAGAGATCTGAATTTCGAATAGGTAAAGCAATCTCACGACGAGCGAAAGGCCCAGAAGAAGATTGCTAGTGCAACATCAAACGAGGAAGCTGCTGAAGAATTGAGCAGAGCAGCAAAGAAAGGCAAGACAACAGTAGATTATACTCAGAAAGGGAAAGAGGTGGAAATTCTTGTTGAAGTTAGCAAAACTGCCGAAATTACGCTTGAAGAAGACGACATGTCTGATGAAGAACTAGACAAGATGATCCACTCTGGAGCCTTCAATGCTAAGGGACACTCCAAAGGCAAACAGGTTCAGATTCGCGAACCAACCGACGAACCCAATCAAGGTGATAGTTCAGAGGAGGACGTACCACATAAAGTAACAAATGTTATACCTCCCAAGGATAAGGATGCAGGGTCGTCAGGAACCACAAAAGAAATCGAAGACACCAACATGTCTGCTGAAGAACCTGCTGCTAAGGAAAATATTGTTGAGTCTGAAAAGGAACCGTCCGCTGAAGACATGGCCCATAAAATTGCTGAAGAATCTACTGTAGCTGAAGTAATTATGGAGGACACTACTGAAAAGGTCCATCTTGCTGAGGAGACAACAGCCGCTGCTGATAATGAGGATCAAGCAGATAATACAATGGAACAAGAAGTCTCCTCTGCTGGATTTCTCAATGAGTCCACCTGTTCATCAGAATCTGATTCTGAGGGGGAATCTAGTGAGGTTTTTTATGCCAAAACTCTTAGAAAATACCCCACTTTAAGGAATGAACAACTGAGGATCCCATTTCATGGATTACCTGGCAAACTCATTCGCTCAAGAAGAGTAGCCCAATGGTGCGCATCTGTCTCGCTTGAAGATGATCTGAATGCTGATCTCCGAGATTGGAGTGATGATATCTTAGCATTTGTGGATCAAGAGGTCAATAGGAACATTACCGGGGACTTATGTTGAAATTGATGAAGGAACAGACGAAGGCAAGGCACTTGGTAAACAATTCAGGCGATGGAAAACATATGATTACATCATGCATGAACTTTGCTTTGAAAAAATGATGATTACATTGCCAGGAAAGGCCTCAACTTCTGGCGTTCAGAAGAATTGTGGGCAAATGAATGGATGGATCAGCCCTCCTGCACGAAACAGTATACCGATCAACAGGTGATTGCAAGATTGAAAGCCATCCGTGCCCACAGAAAGTTCTCCGCATCCCAGTCGCTGTCCCCATCACAGTTTGCTCCGGATAAGAAGTATGTGGCACATATACAGTTAACCAAACGACAAAGGGCTGCAATGGATGCTTATCAGAAAAAAAAAGTTGCTTATGAGGAGAAGTTGCGAGTTTGAAGCCTAGAACTAGTCGCTCTTGAACAGACGAAGGAAGAAGAGGCTAAGAGATAAGATTATCTCAAAATGATTCATTTTGAGAAAGACTATACTCGAGCTGCTACCTCACTCCAAGCTTCTGAGGCTCAAGGTTCTGCTTCAAATCCCGATCAGGATGTAGTGAGTGACTCAATGGAAGTAGATACCAATGTGATTACTGAAACACCTGCAAACACGACCACAACGGTAGCTA
This sequence comes from Plectranthus barbatus, assembly GCA_026898455.1. Classification (NCBI taxonomy): domain Eukaryota; kingdom Viridiplantae; phylum Streptophyta; class Magnoliopsida; order Lamiales; family Lamiaceae; genus Plectranthus; species Plectranthus barbatus. The sequence continues at coordinate 400,805 of JAPKLW010000298.1, forward strand.
CCATCCAAAGAATTGAAGCCGCTGTTCCAGAATCTGCAATCATAACAGTAGAAGGAGGAGATGGTGAGATTACTACCACAACAAACGGTAATGAAATGGTTATTTTCGACATTCCCATCGCTGCTGAACATACTCCACAACGCACTACATCAACGCGACATTCAGCAAGCCAGATTTAATGCAGAAGTCCTAAAAGAGGTCGCTAATGTACGAGGAGCAATCTCTGGAGTTAAAACCTATGTCTCTGAGGTTCAACAAAAGGTTGGTCAAGTTACTGAAAAAATCACACATGTGGAAGAAACCATATCTATGGTGCAAACGAATGTGGTGACTCTCAGAGTAGACCTTGATGCGCACAAGTCTTTCTCCACTTCTGTTTTGGATGCGCTCAAAGAGGGGGAAGAAAGAAGGATTGCTGAGCAAGCAAGGGTGAAAGCAGAGGAAGCAGAGCTGTTGCGGAAAGAAAAAGAGTTTGAACGTACTATGATGGAACGAAGGTTGAAGTTAGAAGTACGACAGAGAGCAGAACAACAAGCGCGTATCGAACAGATGGAGAAACTCATGGCCATGACAATGAAGAAGGTGGAATCTCTTGAGAAGCCAAAACCTCCACCGGACGCCCAGAACACTGTCACCTCTATCTTTTTGCCGTGATTCTGAACTGATTTCACTGGACTTGTATTTTCAAAATCATATATGAAATCATCAGAATCATGACAAAATCTTACTGTCTAATTCTGATTTTCCGAGTGCATACAATAGTTGAAATACACTCTCTGTGTATTCAACGAATCAGAATCTGGAAGATAGGCCAAAAATGTTTGCTGGATGATTTATTTGTAACATTACTATTCCCCAGCATACTAGTTGTATTGACAGTTATCTTCAGTCTCAAATCTGTATTGATACGTCCATTGTAAGTGATAGTAGTGACGGTTACAATTCTAGATGCATTTTTGATCAACGTAAAACTAGTAGTGAAAGCGGGGGGTCCAGTATACGAACCCTCACGAAGAGTAGTGATTTAACTCTAAGAGAAAGGCCTAGTGATCTCGATGCAACTAAAAAATACAGGCATTTGTGGGCTCAATGCGAAAATTGTTATGGATTAAATTATAAGAAATTTTTGAAATCAAAAATGAATATTTGTGAACAGTGTGGATACCATTTGAAAATGGGTAGTTCAGAAAGAATCGAAGTTTCGATCGACTCCGGTACTTGGGACCCTATGGATGAAGACATGGTCTCTCTGGATCCCATTGGATTTCATTCGGAGGAGGTGCCTTATAAAGATCGTATTGATTCTTATCAAAGAAAGACATGATTAATTGAGGGTGTTCAAACAGGCGTAGGTCAACTAAATGGTATTCCCGTAGCAATTGGGGTTATGGATTTTTAGTTTATGGGGGGTTGTATGGGATCCGTAGTCGGGGATAAAATCACCCGTTTGATTGAGTACACTACCAATCAATTTCTACCTCTTATTATAGTGTGTGCTTCGAGGGGGAGCGCGCATGCAAGAAGGGAGTTTGAGCCTGATGCAAATGGCTAAAATATCGTCTGCTTTATATGATTATCAATCAAATAAAAAGTTATTGTATGTATCAATCCTTACATCTCCTACTACTGGTGGGATAACAACTAGTTTTGGTATGTTGGGAGATATTATTATTGACGAACCAAATTCCTACATTGCATTTGCAGGTAAAAGAGTAATTGAACAAACATTGAATAAAACAGTACACGTTCACAGGCGGCTGAATATTTATTCCAGAAGGGCTTATTCGACCTAATCGTACCGCGTAATCATTTAAAAAGTGTTCTGAGTGAATTATTTAAGCTCCACGCCTTCTTTCCTTTGAATTCTAATTCAATCAAGTAGAGCGCACTAAGTTCAATTATTTTATTTGTAGCAAACAAAAAAGTAGTTAGCTTATCCGAATCTTAGCTTATCGGAATCAAAGTCACTAAAAAGAGAGTTTTCTTTGACGACCTAAGATCTAATTGTAGAAAGAATCAAAAGTTGTGTGTGACTCTTTTTTTTACCTAGATTCCCGATTACTAATTAAGAAGGTCTCTATCAACAAGATAAAAACGTGAGTTCTTCCTTTCGTGAAATTAGGAAAAATAAACAAATTTCATCTTACGTATATAATCAAATTATAGAAAAAAATAGATATATAGTTTTGTATCTTTCTCCATCTCCCGAAAATCTCGTTTTCACTAAAAATCCCGATTGTGTCGTATTCTAACGAATCTTTCGATAATTTGTAAGAAACTCTTTCTTTATTAAATATTAAAACAAAATTCGAAGACAAGAACAAAACACAAAGAAACGAAGAAAAAAAAAAAGGATTATCATATGTATCTTTCATGTAGATAGATGAATAAGTCCATTTATGTAGTTCTACATTCCTTGGACTTATTCTATTTACTCACTTAGATACTTAATATCTCTAATATGAATTTTTAAATTGAATTAATTAATTGTTAATTAATAATAACTACGAATTCATAATAATTACAATTATTAATTATAATTAGTATAAATATAAAATATGATATTAAAAAAAATAAGAACAGGTACAAATAAGAAATCGAGGTACCCCATTTTATGACAACTTTCAATTTTCCCTCTATTTTTGTGCCTTTAGTAGGCCTAGTATTTCCGGCAATTGCAATGGGATCTTAATTTCTTTATGTTCAAAAAAAACAAGATTGTTTAGATCCGAGGGGACCCAGTCTCATTCTTTTTTTTTACTTAGACTTGTAGCATAACAAAGATATTGATTTCGGAAAAGAAAATATAGTAGAAGTAGAACATGTGATTTCCGCCGAACATAAAGGAAAAAGCTCTTATGTCTGCAGAAAATGATCTATAGATAACTGAATTCTAGCCAGTTTCAATATAGATTAGGATCGTTGGATGCCTAAAATGTAAACTTGGTGGATCTATATGTATATCAATATGTATATTGGGATCATATGAGGGGTATGTTATTATTTTAGATCTAAACAATTTGATGAATTACTCCTAAAAGTTCCCATTAAACTAGTGCTAGTTCACATCAAACTAGTGCTAGTTGATGAAAGTTCATTCGGAAACAAAAAACTAAAGTCAAAATCATTTGAGGTATTCTCTCAATTTCAATAAAATGTAATCGGATGAAGTATGAGTTGGCGATCAAAACATACATGGATAGAACTTATAACGGGGTCTCGAAAACTAAGTAATTTTTGTTGGGCCCTTATCGTTTTTTTAGGTTCAGTAGGATTCTTGTTGGTTGGAACTTCCAGTTTTCTTGGTAGAAATTTGATATCTTTTGTTCCGTCTCAGCAAATCCTTTTTTTTCCACAGGGAATCGTGATGTCTTTCTACGGAATCGTGGGTCTATTTATTAGTTCCTATTTGTGGTGCACAATTTCCTGGAATGTAGGTAGTGGTTATGATCAATTCGATAGAAAGGAAGGCATAGTGTGTATTTTTCGTTGGGGATTTCCCGGAAAAAATCGTCACATATTCCTTCGATTCCGTATAAAAGATATTCAATCCGTTCGAATCGAAGTTAAAGAGGGTATTTATACCCGTCGTGTCCTTTATATGGATATCAGAGGCCGGGGGGCTATTTCGTTGACCCGTACTGATGAGAATTTAACTCCACGAGAAATTGAACAAAAAACCGCGAAATTGGCCTATTTCTTGCGCGTACCAATTGAAGTATTTTGATTTTGACAAAAGGAACTGGGCGGAAGAACGAATGCTTTCTCGGCAGGAGGGAAAAATGCAAGAATCCTTTTTTTCGATAACTAAGTGAATATTTAGATGCAGATAAACCATATATTGTAAATTATTTTCTTTGTCAATCGACCTTTTTATCTGTTCTTTACTATACCAATAATAATGGGTTTTCTTAATAATGATAACGGGCCCATTTCTGTCTTGTTTTGCCGCTTATTTTTTTGACCATCACAATATCTTTCTCTCAATTATTCTATTCTTGACTATGGAAAATCGTTGGAATATTTTTTTTGAAATATTGAATATTTTGATAGAATAAGGAGTTCTTTCGTCTCAAAATCTCAATAATATTCATTTCTTAAAGTACTTCTTTCGGCCATTCATCGAAAGGAGACATTTGTTTGCAATTTGATGAATTGAGGTATCTGGCAACACTATTTTGTATTATTTCTTTAGTCGAATTTGAAGTGGAGTGTTAGTCTATTTCTGTATTCTTTCTAGATTCAAAACAAAATCACATATAAAATAATAAAATAGATTCATAGGTTTGATGCCCTGTCTAGAACTCATGTTTGAAAGAAATATTCGATCACATAAAGTCCGATAAATGGAGTGGGTTAATTTTTAATTAACAGGCAAAAAATGGCAAAAAAGAAAGCATTCACTCCTCTTTTGTATCTTGCAGCTATAGTATTTCTGCCCTGGTGGATTTCTCTCTCATTTACTAAAAGTATGGAATCTTGGGTTATTAAATGGGCGAATATCGGCCAATCCGAAATTTTTTTGAATGATATTCAAGAAAAAAGTATTCTAGAAAAGTTCATAGAATTAGAAGAAATCCTCTTCTTGGAAGAAATGATCAAAGAATACTCGGAGACATATATACAAAAGCTTCTTATAGGAATCCAGAAAGAAACGATCTAATTAATCAAGATACACAATGAGGATCGTATCCATACAATTTTACATTTGTCGACAAATATAATCTGTTTTGTTATTTTAAGTGGTTATTCTATTTTAGTTAATGAAGAACTTGTTATTCTTAACTCTTGGGCTCGGGAATTCCTATATAACTTAAGTGATACAGTAAAAGCTTTTTCAATTCTTTTATTAACCAATTTATGTATCGGATTTCATTCACCCCACGGCTGGGAACTAATGATTGGTTCTGTATACAAAGATTTTGGATTTGGTCATAATGATAAAATTATATCTGGTCTTGTTTCCACTTTTCCGGTTATTCTCGATACTATTTTTAAATATTGGATTTTTCGTTATTTAAACCGTGCATCTCCGTCACTTGTAGTTATTTATCATATTGAGGGGGAATTTTATTAAAAATAGAAGATTTTTGCTAAGGACTTAAAGCAAGTAAGGTTCTGAGATAGTTTGTCTAGAAATTTCCATGTAACTTAGAATTTTTCGATGCTAAGTCTCAGCAATCCTTAGTAAGCTTTCATTGCACCAAAAATGGGGAAATTGCTGGGAAAATATTCCTGAACTCTCCTTAGGATCACATTGTAAAAAAGTTTTGTTGAATCAAACCATAGTAGATGGTCGATCATTGCTGAATCTTAGCATAGCTTAGCAACTCATGTAATGTCCTGTATAGAGTAAATATTGAGTTGTAATAAAGTAGGATACTCTCAGCAAACATCAGAGAATGCTAAAGAGGAAGAAAACTAGTAATAGCAGAATGCTGAGGAGTCAGCATTTGCTAACACATCACAGATTGCTAAGGGCGTTAGTAATCCAAAGTTAAAAGTAGCACAAGAGTATTTGCTGCGCAGAACAAATATCTAGTCTAGTAGTATGCTAAAAGATGTCAAGCAGTCCGTTCCAGAAAAGCTCAGCAAAGCAAATCTCAACGACTGCTGCACCGTAATTCTGACCAACACGTTAAGACTAGACCTATCAGAAATTGGTCGGAAAAGCCTGTACAGAGACAAAAAAGTTGGTAAAAAGCTACCTGCAATTAAGATGAAAGATCCGTTGTGTCTAAACGGAATTGCCGACTCGAGTTTCGAATCCCCAACTATAAAAGGAAAGTCAAAGGAAGATACAAAAGAGCTGCTTACTCTCTTACACAAAAAGATATTCAAAAGATTCCAAAAAGGCTTGAGAGCAGTTCTGTTGAAAGGCATAACACAGAGACATCGAAAGCCTTCAACAACTTGAGTGTCTCATTGTGCGTCAGACACTCATCTGAGAGATTCTTGAATTGATTCAAGAATCTTCAATCATTGGGATCGCTTTCTTTATAGAAAGTATCCAGCAGTCAATTTCTTGAAAAGGAATTGATTAGGACGGACACTGAAGCCGCAAAAGACGGACAGTTCGGAAGGAACTTTAAACTCTTCCAAGGTGGTAAAAGCGAGTTTTACGAAGGTGCGCCCTTGACTCAGCCGGAGCCACACCTGAGAGGTTCGGAGTATCGAAAGATAGTCGTGAAGTAGCCAGACCAAACGTCGGCTGCCTGCTTTACAGGAAAGGCAACTCTTTGTACACCGTATACTTTCTTAGTGAAATTCTTAGCGATACGACTAAGGAGTGGACGTAGATCATTTGATCGAACCACTATAAACCTTGTGTTCTCTTGCTGATTACTGTTTTATTGCTTAGTGTGTGACTGTGATTAAAAACCTAGCAACGGATTGCTAGTGTATAACTGCAAGAAGAAACTTAAGTGAACTTGAACAAAACCCTAGTTGAGAATAACCTAAATACAAGTAAACGCTATATTATTCCGCTGCATTTCGTGTTTATACTTTATCACTACCACGACGACTCTGATCTCAGGGACCAACACCATGGAATAACAGCACAACACAGCTCAATAGGATCCTTTAGATGGATCCTCCTCCTCCTCCTCATCATCAGCCTTCATCTTCCCTTTTCCTTCGTTCTGAGTCACTGACCTCCTCCCCCTGCTACCCTCGGTATCACTGGATATGCAAATTGGTGCATGATTAGTCCCGTATCCTTTAACATGTCTGCCCAACCACTCTCCGTAGTTCTCGGCCACATCTCCACACTGCGTGTACCTGCATCAGGTGCTGGATAAGCCTGACTGGGCTCTCTGGTGCATAGTGGTGGCGGCTGAACTGATGACGCATGTAGGTCGCAAAATCTTGGAGGTCCCATGGAGTCCTAGTGCCTACGTGCACCCTGAACTGATGACGTGGAAAAGTCGCACTAAGCATACGGGTCATAGGCTCCTCCATACTGAAACTCGGGCTGAGGTGGTGCATAAGCTGCGGAAGGTGTACATGGTATAGGTCATACTCTCGGATGTGACGTAGGCCCTACTGTAGATGCCTGAGTACCTCCAGATGAAGTAGGTGAAAGGTTGCCGTCAGCAATAACCTTCCGAATCAAATCTGCCATGAAACGTCGAAAGCTCGCTACGGTGCCTATCACACTATCACTGTACAACCTAGTCAATGTCAACACCAAGTTAGTCCAACTGTCTGGCATAAGGTTCAGAATCCTCTCCATCGCCTCTCGATCAGTAACTCCGAGATAACACACTCTCTCCCACATTGCTTGGTAATCCACCAATGTAGAAGCGAGGTTGTGCTCTGAAAAAGGACGATGCTCCCTGAATTGCCTGACTAGTCTCTCCTGAGGGTCCATCTGCCACAACAACAACAAACTGTCAGTCCCAAAGTCAAAATAACATCACCATACACAACTCTGTGTCTCGGTGGCAACTCATCCTCCGACATACTATGCCGAGGGTCCAACTGCTCCTCGCGCTAACACACTCACTCGAGTCTCGACTATATCTGACAAGCTCTCTATGCAAACTGCACCGCATCACCAACGATCCTTGTGCATTCTGCACACTCAACCCAACTACTGGATTTTCCAGTTCACAAGAAATTTTCAATTTCATGACACAAAAATCAAGGTTCTAAGTTCAAATAACCATGGGTGTCATTTCACTCCATCCTTACAACGTAAAACTCACAACAACCAACCAACCCAAAGTCAATGCCTTTTTAAGGTCTACAGTTAACTAGTTAGTCCTAGTTCATCCTAATTAACCTTTAAATCAACACCACAATTATAGCTCAATACACAATTAGCACATCTATAGCCATAACACAAATTCTCACACTGCTTGCAAAAATTTCAAGAATCCAATCAAAATAGTTTCAAACCATACTTTCAAAAGGGTCACCTAGCCCGTGCCAACTCAACAACTTCCAATTTTCTCAAAACACAACAACCTTCAAACTTTCACTCTTAATATTTCACAATCTTCAATCCAATTTATCAACAATCAGTGTTAACACTCTGCTCAACACGAAATCAACACAACTAAAACATTTCACCATTTACTCAAATGATTTCAAAATAACAAAACCATAATCAATTTTGCAAGCAGGAAATTTTAAAACCTTAAAACGTACCTCAGGTTGCGCAGGATTGAATAGGGTGTAAACAAGAGCGGACACTTCAATCAGCTCTCAAGTCAAAACACTTCTAAGACTCAAAGTTTTTCAAAAACAATTTTGAATCGTTTAAAACCAAAAACTCAAGCTCTGATACCACCTCTGTATCGCCCCCAATTGACCTTCCCACTTTGGGGACACGTTACAGTGATGATCAGGTTTTCCAAACATAACCTTAATTTAAATAAGCGGAAGACTTCAATAATTTTGAAAGAGAGATTTAAATAACAAAAGGGAATCATACATTGAGTCCAAGTTTTAAAGGAAATAACGTTTGATTCATAAAACACTTCAAAACGGGAAGGAAAGAACAGAGCGTGTAGCAGCGGTGTGTGCAGCGTAGTGGAGATATGCATATGAAGATGCATATCTCAGGATCTTTAAAATCTGACAATCTTCACCTCGCCTGTTTACACCTCTTGTACTCCAATCCTCGCTGCTCAACCTGCGTAATTTAGAAACAATACGACGGGCTGAGTACTAATGTAACCAATGGAAAACATGCCCGAAAACATACAATATTTATAAGAATGCTATGCAACTCACACAGATAAACACGGGGTTTTGTTGAAAGTAACCGTGTTATCCAAAATATTTTCATTTGCACGCGTGCTATTTTACATGATATTATATCTATTATATGTGGTGTAACTGGAAGCTGGCCGACTTCCAAGTTACGATGAATAGTCAGGAATGATTGCACACTCAACCTACTGTCATCTAAGTGCACTAGTCTCAGAATTTACCATTGAGACCCGATCCTTTACAATTTCACCATGGATCCAAAACATGTGGGGGCTAGTCACCCCACTTCACAATATGTGGGGGCTGTACACCCCACTTCACAATTTGTGGGGGCTTTTCACCCCACTTCATTTAATGAATTCTAGCACAGTAAGAACTTGGTTCCAAATTCATTAATATAACTCTCTGTTGATTCCCATCGACAGAGGACAAATATAATAGCACAAAACATGCATAGCATCTAATTTAAAGTAAGACATTTTAACACATTTTGAAAAGAAAACACATTTTTCTTTTATACTCAAATAGTTTCTCACCTGGTGTTAGGCTTGAAATGAGATGCTTTCCCGCTAAATGTTTATATGAGCATATCTTCCTCAACTTTCAATCTCCTACAATAGTCAGGATAACTAAATTAGGATAGACGATCTAGGACAACGATAAACTTAACCAATCCAAAAGCCAACTCAAAATCGAACCCAAACTCAACATATATCCATGATTTTCCTTCGATCCAAACCGACAATATTCATACTCAAACCATATATTGACGCATGCTTTTACACCTAACATGCTCTTATAATCGTAATATAATCTCATGGATCAAATAAAACTCAAAAAGGAAAGAAAACAGGTCAAGAAATCAAGTTTTATCCAAAAAGCCGCAGCCCATCCTGAACGGAACGCGTCCGTCCTAAACGGGATGGACGGCGTGAGTTTGCTCGCCCAGCTGTGGGCTGTCCCTAACGGACTCACCCATCCCGAGCAGGATGGTGTCTCGAGCAAGCTGCTCGTCCTCGCCGAGAGCTGTCCCAAACTGGATGCTTCCGTCCCGCTCGGGATGCGTCATCTTCTTCGCGAACTCGCCGGAAATAGGGCCTGCAACTTGATTTTTCTCCTATTCCACCCCTCCGATTTCACATGAAAACATACCAACAAGATCCCTAGCTAGCCTATAACACGAATCAAGCCTCTAAACACGAAATATATGCAAGAAATGAAAGGAGAAGAGAGCTCACCGGAATTCGCTTCTCACGGCTGCGGAGCTCCAATTCGGCGAGCAACCTCGCGATTCAGGGTACCAACATGACCTCTACAAGATGGGGAACACATATAAAGCTTCAAAACTCGACTCTACAGCCGATTAAACACGATCCAACATCAAACCAGGAAAATTAAGGGTGATGAACATCCTACCTTCTCTCTTCGATAACTCCGTCGGTTCTTCACCTCTCGACGTCCACCTTAGCTTGAAACAAAGCTTAAAGGAAGAGCTTTCCGATGGTGGTGGTCGCTCGGTCTGGGGTGGCCGAAGTTGGCCGGAATCGGTCCGGGAAGGTGACGGCTGGGAAGGGTTTGGGGTTTGGAAATGGGAGAGAAAAAATTCTCTCTTTTCTTTCTCTCTCTAACTTAGGTATATGGCAAGTGTAAATGAGTGTACTACTCATATAATATGGATAATATGAAATATTCCCCACACCATGTACTACACTCCAAGATATCATATAACTTAATTCTTCCACCATAATACTTCCAAAATAATATATGCTACACCATATCTCAATTCCAACAATCATTTCACCTTAATAACCCTTCAAAAACTAAATAATTAAATCAACCTTAATTTAGGAATTCGATTACTCGATCGCGATAAAATAAATTCGAAAGCTCGCAAAATAAAATAAATACTCAAAATCAAGGAAAAATTCTCTTTATTAAATCGATTAAGCATTAAAATAGCTTAATTACACTCGGGGTATTACAGTATATAAGAGTGCATGACTATTTAACATTTTCATATAACCAAACTGACTATTTTGAAATATTACCACATATCAATATGTACAAAGTTGAATGATTCAAGAGAATGAGACTTTTAAAGGTGTTCGAAGACGCAAAACAAATGTAGTCTAGGAATAAAGACCACGCAAGAAACACTATACTTTTGGTTCTCTACACTCAACATTTTCGCTTCAGAGAATGAAGAATGAGATGATATTCGATAAATTTTCAAATACTCGCGCTTTTTTTTTCTTTTTTTTTTTTCAAATTATCCCTTAAAATCATATTATATAGAGTTTTGCTTTGTATTATAATTTTGTGCCATATAGTTTTTCTTTTTTATTTTGAGCGTACAAACATTTTTTTGTTTTGGATACGAAGAGAAGCAGGAAGCCACGAAAGCCCACAAGATTTTATTATATTATGTTCATCAGCAATTTGCCCAACCACTCAATCTTTTCAATATTATATTAATTTCTTTCACTTTCATATTATCAATTAGACAATTACCACTCCAAATTAAACCAAACACAATATTTTTGCAAAGTTTATTGATAATCGCTCATCCACCAAAGCACACTATATATATAATTATTTATTTGGTTTTAATTAATTTTATTTTTAAAATAAAAATGCTACTTGTAAGTAATTTTAAAATAGTAGAAAGATTCCAAAATATAAAAAATGCTTATGTGGAAGACAAAAATGACAACTTTTATGTATTGCTTCAAAAAATACAAAATTAAGGTGTTGTTTCTCCTTTTCCCTCAATTTGACATCAGTTTTAAATTATGTGAATTGAACAATGATTACAAAATTATTACCAAAATAGTTAATTGTTAGAAATTCATATTTTTCATATTATTATTATCATGATATGATGTGTTGATATGATTTGTATGTAAACTATCATATTAATTATACACTTAAATAAAAGATATTCTACATTGAATATGATAAAATAAATGGAGCTAATTATTCAAAATGAAACCAAATCTTAATAAGAAAGCAAGCGTGGTTTGAATGTATAGGTATAGACAATGCACGATTTCGCATCGTCTATATGGACATAGACGACGTGCGTTGTTCGCGTCGTCTATGTCCATATAGACGACGCGAAATCGTGCATCGTCTATGTTATTCTCAATTTTTTCGATATGTAAAATGTGAGTCGTCGCCTCTCATCGTCTAAACTTAACCTAATTAACGTCGTGACTCCCCTTTCGTAGACTGCGCCGACCGCGGCTCTGCACCCACCACTGCCGCGACCACCGCCATCGTCGACGCCTCTCGGCTCTGCAGCCACCGCTATCGTTCGCACACAACCAACCACACATCGGCCCTGCACCCACTGCCGCCGCGACTGCCCCTTCCGTTGACTGCGCCGACCCCGGCTCTGCACCCACCACCACCGCGACCACCGCCATCATCGATGCCTCTCGGCTCTGCCAACGCGCCCCGCACGCACGGTAGCCCTTGCACGTCGCCGCTTCTGTATTGCATGCACCGCCTTCCCTGCATCGGTTGTAGCATCGGTTAAAAGCCTGTATGTCATGGATTCCTTTGTCCTGTTTGTTATTTTGTGTTGTCTTTATTGTTTGGTTACCCTGGAAAATTGTGTTGGCTAGCAATGTTTGTCACTGTAACATTGATACTGGTTACCTTTATCAAATTGTTGTGATGTAAAATTCGGCTCCTAGGATCGCCTAGGCGCCGATTAATCGATAGTCGGAGGTCCACTGATCCGATAAACGTGAAATCATTGAAAAATCAATTTTTCTCTAATTAGTGCCTGGATGGCGATTAATCGGGCTAGGTGGACTAGGCGGATCAGATTAATCGGGCTAGGTGGCGATTAATCGGATTAATTGGCGATTAAATGAAAAATAATTGGTTGGTATAAATTTTAACTATAAATTGAGTTTAAAATCTTAATATTAAAAAAATACCAATTAATTTTTTTAAAAAAAACATAAAATTAAAAATAAAAGTGTAAAACCTAATTTTAACACTATTCCCAAATTCCAAATCCAAATAAAAATTCACATTCACAAGTCACGACTCACGACTGCTCATGGCCGCACGCCATTCTCCTCCACACACGGCCACCACTGCTTAGGCGTGTCCGTTGCAGGAACATTTAAACTTTAGTTTATGATTTGCTTTTAAATGTGACAAGGTTTGTTGTAGGTATATTTAGACTTCGTTCTTTGCTCTTATTTTGGAATTGATTTGAATTGTGAGGATGTTTGTTTGTTGCAAGAATATTTAAACTTTTGTTTATAATTTGCTTTTAGTTTGGATTTTGCTTTTAAGTGTGAGAATGCTTGTTGTAGGAATACTACTTGAGATACATATAAAAGTGTTGAAATCTTACTTGCATTTTAAAAATATAATATGTTGGTAAGATTTTTTATATATTACCTGAGATATATAAAAAATAAATTAAAAAATAAAAATAGGTAAACCGCCTAGAACCCGACTAGTCCCCGCCTAGACCGCTTAGGCGCTAGGCCACCCTCGGCCGCCCGACTAGCGCCTAGCAATTTTTATAACATTGTCAAATTCTCATACTAAACATTCCTACAAAAGTTACGTTGATTTAGGCATGAGTTGTTCATCGATCATGAGTGTGTCTGAGCTTAACTGGTAGTAACTGTGTCCGATTTGCAGTAGTCATATAGAGACAAGGATAAAACTTTATTGAAAAGCTATTCTTTTTACTGCTTTACATTGTTTGGTTGTTGTTCGTTGATTTCTTCTAGATGATAAAAATTTCACTGCCGATTTGTTTGTATATACTTCCTTGTCATAGTTTGTTGTTATTACAGAGCCACACAAATTGGTAATTAAGAGGGCATACATTATCTTACAAGCCAAATGGATTTATTTTTATTTATTAATGAAAGAGTGAGTGATCGTGTTGTGTTGTGCTTGTAGGTTTATGCAATGCTTATTTCGACATAATTGAGACTAGTGTGATGAAGAGATTGAGCGTCTCGCGTGGACTCCTGCTCAGGCTTCTTGATCGTTCTGCTTGTGTTGGTGATGCAGAATCTTGCTTTTCTTTATTTTATGTTTTTCTTCTTCTTTATAATACATTAATTTATAATAGTGAGTGACTATTGACTTGTTGTTGCAGCTTTGACCTTATTTATTGGAGTGCCCTACCCTTTCTTCGGTGTTCTGCTTGGCTTCTTCGGTAGATTTGGGTTTGCTCCCACTTCTTACTTTGTGAGTTTTTGGTTTGCCGCGTGGAACAGAACTATGAGTTTTCTCTCTCTTGTCTGACTCTCTTATTTGCACCTCCCCAGCGTGATATGGCTGAAAATCATGAAACCACCCAGATTCAGCCGCTCTTGGATTATCAATTGGGTACGCACCAACACATAAAACATCATCACTTTTTTTATAAAAACATATCGGATTGTGTTCACATTGGTTTAATATTATCACAGAGCCACACAGATCGAATTGTGTTCAAATTATTTGGAAAAGAACCAAGTGACTTTCCTGTTGTTTTGCGAGCACAAGTAACTTTAACTTTCTACTCATACACCTTTGTTATAAGCTTACATGTTTTGTAAGTGCTTTGCTTCCAATTCAGCCTCTTATCTTTCTCTGACACTGTATTTTTGTGAACTTTGAATTTCCAGATTTTTGATTGGTTATCCTACAGTCTTACTGCAATAGAGAGATGCATTAGACCGGGTTGTGTCATTTTGACAATATATCTTCGTCTATCTGAGTCTTTATGGGAGGAGGTATAGTTTCTACTTTCTACATGTACTGTGGGAACATGATTATGGAATTGTGATTCTGTGTTGATTGACAAAAATCTGAGGGTTAATTTACTTTTTTTTTTTTCTGTAGCTCTATTGTGACCTGAGCTCTAGTCTAAGTAGGCTTCTGAATTTCTCTGATGATGTCGGTTTTTGGAGTATTGGACGGATTTATGCGAGGGTGCAGAATCAGATGTCATTAGTCTACAATGGTTTTCTTCTTTTTCCTCAAATAAGACTATTCGCTTTGTTATCTTAGGATTATTAACTCAGTAGTTACATATTTATTGATGGATATTTTTTTCGGATCTATTTGACAGTGTAGGTCAGGTAGTTGTTAATACGTCATTGCCTCTTGAGACTGCTAACTTAAGTTCAATTCTGAGCATCAAACCTATTGTTTTGGCATCATCTGGGCAAGCCCAATTCATAGTCAAGGTCTTCAATTTGTCTCGGCCTTCCTCAAGGTATCATTGGCAGTGTGATATGCCGTTCTTGTTTTAGTGAGCTCCTTTTTCCACTTGGGAATATTATGTTCTCATCATTGTAATATATTTGTTAAACTACGAATATAAACAATGAAATGCTTCCTTTATTTGCTACGTTGCTATGTGCACTCGAAGGAAAATATGTGGAAGCTAATAGTGAGTCGATGGAACATGATGAGGGTCATGGTCAGTGCATTACATTGTCTTGTTCGATTCCTGCAGTTACTGGAAGAGGTTTTATAGAGGTTGGCTATTCTATTTATTGTTTTCCCTACCAATCTTTTACCGTTAGTAATGATATGACATAAATTCTATAGAAGAATGTAAGAATATGACATGAGCTTTCTTCTTTAGAACACAATCCGATTTGAAAATTGATTTCATGTTTGTGGTTTGTGGTTGTCGTGTTCATATTGGTTTAGGATTCCAATTTCAATATGTTGTCCTATTAGTAATGACTTTTTGATTTCATGCAGTCCCTTTTCGGAATGTCTCACTAGCAAGCTCTGGACCACAGATCGGTTTGAGACAGATCTAAAGAAGATTTATGGTCACATTTGATGTACTTAGATTACTTTGTAATTGTAGTTAGTTTTAACACTACATTATTACCAAATATATGTAATTTTGAGAATTAATTTAATTTTAAGAATTATTAAAATGTAATTTTATATTGTTATTATTTGTGCATGGGTAATTTAAATAAATTATTTTATCATTTTTACAAGATTTATAAAATTAAACAAAAAAAATGAAAAGACGACGTGGTGCTTCGCGTTGTCTATATGTTAATAGACGACGCGGTGCTCGACGTTGTCTATATGCTCCGCGTCGTCTATGAACATATAGACAACGCGGAGTAACGCGTCGTCAATATGTTAATAGACGACGTGGAGCTCCGCGTTGTCTATTAGCGTCCCCAAATAGACTAAACATAAGTAGACAATGCGGAAATTTTGAATAGACTACGCGATTTCCGCGTTGTCTATTAGCTTTTTTGTGGTAGTGGTTTGTTTTGAAGATGGTAAAAACAAAGCCCGTGTGGCTTTTCCATATATACTTCTTTCATTGCATTAGAAATGCTAAAATGTTGGTCGGAAATGGTCAATAAATTATCATTCCAACCATAAGCCAACCGCAACTGGGATAGAAACCATGTCCAGCACTCATCGCTCTCAATTTGACTAACACCGATAGCTAGTGGAAAGATCTGTTCGTTGCCATGTTTTGTAACAGCAACCAATAAGATGCCTTTGTTCCTTCCTTTGAGATGTGTAGCATCGACAACAATTACTTGTCTTAAAAAAGACAAGGAGGCAATACGAGACACACCTAACGCAATAAACAAATGTTGGAATTGGCCATCTGGAGCGATATTTAAATCGGTAATGGTATCCTGATTGTACTAATTCAGCACATCCAAGTATTTCGGGAGCATTTGAAAAGAATCTTGTTTGCCACCATAAATCATTGAGATAGCAGCATTTTTTGCTCGAAGTGCCACTATGTAGCTCATCCGAATACCAAAAATTTGCTAGAGTTCAGCCATAATATCGCATTGTTTTATTATGGAACCTTGACGACGCATCTTCCGTGCAAAATAAGTAGCGACTGCCTATGATCGAACATTCCGAAAACCAATGCTAAGTATGTTCGAAGTACAAGAATGATCTAGCATGAATTTGTAAACAATTAAATATCCATTTCTGGATGTTTCTCGTAATATGAATGTGCAAGAATCACTGTGTCGACAACTGTACTCCACTTGAAATGTAGATGAACGTGCCACTTTGAATTCAGCATAGTGCTCCATGAGCCAAAGTGTCACACCCCAATTTTCATAAAAAAAGGGGGAATGAAACATGCATACTTTTCATTGAAATAAAAGGAGAACATTCCTAGTCTTGAGAAATAAAAACGTAACTTAAAGAAAATAAAACATAGTTTGACTCTAAACTGCGGAAGCTTAAAAGAAATATAAAACTTTTGCATAAAAAAAATAGCTTTGACCATCAATAGACCACCATCATCGCGCATTACTCCTCATCGCCCGAGCCATTGTCTGAAAAATAGTTAATAGATTGGGGTGAAATCTATTGACTCAGTGGGGTGAAATCTATCCACAATTATATATGTTAGGATTTTTGTTAGAGAAATCATTCCTTTACTTTTTGTGTTTTGGTGGGTCAAAGGTTGTAAAAGCTATTAGTCAGTTTTTCAGTTTCTAGAGTTCTAAAACTGTAATCCTTTTTTAGGATCAATCGAGTTATAATAGAACTTAGGGGCTGAAGACCGAGCGTAGAAAATGCTCGAGAACTGAAGAAGCGTACGTGCTTGAAGCACGCACTTGAAACTTGGTTTTCACCAAGTAGGGCGTTGATCAAGACTGGGTTTGGGTACTCAGTATAGGCTTTTCCCTACTGGCTAGGAGAAGTCGGTATGAGGGTTTTCCATACTAACTATGGGAAGTTAGTGTGAGGGTTAGCCATACTGACTATGGGAAATCAGTATGAGGGCTGATTATACTATCTATGGGAAGTCAGTATAAGAGTCTCTACCTTGAAAGCACGAGCTATTCGAAGTCATCAATGCTCAGTCAGACATTGGCATATTTATGCCCAAGTAAAAGTCAGTACGAGGATATCCGAACTTGGATTCCTTAGACTGAAACTTAGTTTGACGCAAAGTTAGTGAAAAGTACTCTAACACAGCAGAGCATAGTAGACCTATAGTATGGGCTATGATTGGATGGCATCTTCCATGAGTCTAACGACTGGATTAATGGGTCTAACGTGCATAATTTTAAAATGCTCCAGGATTCCTCTATAAATAGGTTTGCCCTTCAACCTTAGACGAATATAACTCTACAAAGAGCATATATATGAGCCATCTCTCTGCTAAAACTCTTCGAGTTTCCATGTTTCTATACGCGAGACTTGAGTTCCTGACTAAAGTTATTACTCCGTGCTACACTATCTTAGCACAAGGCTGAAGCTTTCTAGCGGAAGCTTTTCTTTGGTGAATATATATTTCTAAGATATATTCATAGCAGTCAGTTTCCTACTCAGGGATTCTGATTCTCACGGGCTTTTTTCGACCACCTGAGTTCTGGGAAGAACAGTAAACATCCAACCACCATGAAGAAGGCTGCGGGGTACCGTCCTCACTTCAACCTGAAGACTAAGCGTACAAGGAGTTCCTAGGCGAGTGACCACAGCAGGCCAAAGAACGAAGTGCAGATGGGTTGTGTATAGATCGTAAGGAGGCTTTTATTTACTTAGTGATTTATCCTGACCAATGGTCTGAAGAGTGGATGTAGGATTTTTAGATCCAAACCACTATAAAATATCCTGTGTTCTTTACTGCTTTCATTTATATTTCTATCTTGTTTAGTTTCGCAAACTGACTATCAAAACCTTCAATACTTGTTTAAGTATTGAAGCGTATATACTGTGAAACATACTTAATAACAACAGACCAGATTAAAGTCTTACAAGTACCCTAAACTAGGTTCTATCGATTTAGGAGAACTAGTGCAAGTTATATGATATTTACTTCTGCAAGATACTACGTACTCTGATTTCGGGACCAACAAATGGCATCACGCGCCAAGGTTCTTACAGACCAAGGTTGTGTTGAGTCGTTTAAGACCAGATCTTTGTTCCTTGCACTTTGTTTCTTTTTCTGTGTGTATTTTAGCTTAGGTATTCAGAGATGACACACATTAGGAAGCTTCCAAAGTATACATCAGAAAATTTTAATACATGGAAGAAGTGCTCGTTGATAATACTGAAGAACGTCCACTCAGAGATGGCTGAGGTTCTATCCACCAGACCACTAAAGATGACCAAAGTAAACACCCAGCTCGGAGGAGCAAGAGGCCCGGAGATAGTGGAAAAACCTTACGCAGAGTGGACGAACGAAGATAGAATTCGTTATCAACTGGATTCAATGGCCTTGGAGCACATTCTACAATCCCTACCAAAGCCGCTGGTTTTTGAGGCTCTCGCCTACGACAACGCCAAGCAGATGTGGGATTTCCTTGACACTCTTTGCCAAGAGACTAATAAGATGAAGCGAAACAAACTTCAAAACTGTGTAGATAAGCATGAGTCATTCTAAATGCTTCCCGGTGAAAATGTAAAATCAATGGAAGCTAGATTTAATGCTATTATTTATGAGCTAATAAACTTGGGGAGAACTTATGAGATTGCAGATATGAACGCGAAGATTCTCTCCAAGATGCCCAAGGAGGATTGGTTCGTCAAAGTCACTAGCTTGAAGGAGAAGGATCTCTCCAAGATGACGACCAAGGACGTGTTCGCCCACATATAAGCTCACGAGTGGGATATACTAATGGCGAATAGGAATGAAGTAGTGCAAAATGTTAGCACTCATCCTGAAAAGATGTTATTTTTTTCGCAAAAAAGGAATTCAAGAGAAGGCGTTAGAAGCCTTATCAAGATGACAGATCTTCCGGTCAAACGTCTACATCAAAGTCAGCACCAACACCTTCCAACCAGAAGAAGGAGGAAGAGATATAGTCGATAAAGTATGGTACACCTATAAGCCTTAACATTCAGAATCAAGGAGACCTATAGTCAATATAGTATGGTTCGATTGCATACTAATATTATCATCACCATTAGTGTATTTCATGCACGATTCATTCTCATGCCCATGAGTAGCGATCCGCACATCGTTCCTTCTCATACTAGGTTCATATTATGAATCCAGACTTGATTCAGATTATGCCGCTCCAATGCATAAACATAACAACTCTCGTCAAGTTATAGCAACTATGTGAGTCCACTAACCTGATCCACCCTATTCTAACCTTCACAAGTTAAGCACATACAATTTCCTTTACAGGGTTCAACGAGCTTTCAAACACTTACCAACCATACCCACAAGTCAAAAAATTTCAATCACTTGAACATATGAAATCATTTTTCATAAATCATTTGAGAAAATCAACAAGTTGCATCAAAATCCAACAGTGCAAAAGTCAAGCAATAAAGAAGCAGGGCATATGTTAAGTAATGTCAGGATGAGATCTGCTCCAACACTAGACAAGAAAAGAAATAACAAGATAGGCTAACGAGAGGCATACTCATGGTTAGACAAATCAAGAAAGGTTAGCAGATATCAAGTTCTATGCTAACACGTAACATAAATGCAGAGCATTTAAAAGTTTTCAATCATCATGATCACGATAATATATCAGTGAAAAAAATCGTTCAAAACAGTTTATGATAATCATAAAAAAAAAACATGCTTGATATTTTGAAATCGTTTTCAATCATGAAATCATGAAGCGTACAGGGCCACACAAACAGTTGGATGCAACCTTTAAAAAGTTTCATTGTGGGTTTCGCAGAATGGAATGGGGTGTAGGGCATGACAAGATTGTTATTTCCCAATAGACTTCTGAAACAAGAATAGTCCTGGTAAACAGAGCCAAGAAAAGGCACAACCTGATGCACTGATACCACTTCTATAACGCCCCTTGCTCGCCTTCCCAAACTTAAGGGTGCGCTACAGTGGGTTGGGTTGTTTAAACGGCGGAAGACTTGAACAAGCAAGCAGAAATAACGGTGCACACCCAATGAGTTCAACAATAACACTTGAATAAACATAATTTGTAACGAGGAACGCAACCTCGTATACAAAGAGTACAAATAAATGACAATAACAAGTAGTTTGGTTCTCATTTGTTATCACAAACAACGAAGGAAAATAAGTTCAGAGAGTTACGCAGTGGAGATATGCATATGAAGATGCATATCTCAGGATCAAGGATTTCATCTCAGATAGTCATGCCCTCTACATCTTTGGCTCCGCATCGCTACTGTTAACCTACGCATTTTTAAAAAAATGCGAGGGGGGGCTGAGTACCAAGGTATCCGGTGGAGATATGCCCGAAAACATACATTTATAATTATGAATGTTATGCCACGAACACAGATAAACCACAGGGTCTTAAGAAAATATTAACCGCATTTATCCAAAACATTTTTTATCACTGTGCATTGAGATTCATGATTAAATATGATGCAATAACAATTACGCCCAAATATCATGAACAGATGATAATGTCAGGATATCAAATAGGAACGTGCGCGTTCGAATATCAAGCAAGAATGTGCGTGTTCAGATATCAGGTGGGAACGTGCGCGTTCAAATGTCAAGTGGGAACGTGCGCGTTCAAATATTAAGCGGGAACGGTGCGTTGAAGTTTTAGGCGAGAATACGCACGTTCGAATATCAGAGGCACAGTTAACAAGCGCAAAACATTTTTGGCATAGACAATCAATTCCAAAACAAAATATTTCATGTTTTTTAGAAAACAGAGCTCACAGCTCGAAAATACATTTTATTTTTGCAGAAAATGGTCCCCACCTCGACAGCTTACAAATATTTAAGCGCAAGTAAGCAAGTTCGAGTTTGAAAGCTCTCATGTCACCCAGTGTTTCCTTTAATTGATAGCACAAGAGAATGCAATGAATTATGTGGATTATTTAGTGGCGATAAATCAGCGCCCCAACTGATATTATCGCATACATCAGGTTCTAAGACGGACAGACTCAACAACATAACGAATATGAACCCAACTACCCAACATGCACTATTTGTATCTTGAAAATGCATGTAACTTCTTTATCCTTTATCAGCTTAATCAAACAGTCCACATATATAAGGTAATTATGATTGTTTGTGCATGCATGTTTGCATTCATTTTACTCCCATATCATATGCTTTTTGCTTCTTTTTGTTGTGTTTTCGTGTTTTGTATGTTTCGGATGGTGTAGGTTAGGTTTTGGCCATAATTCAGCATTTTTGGCTAAGTTTTGGAGGAAAATCGCCTGATACTGGAAATCCTGCAAATCCTGGGAGATCCTGAAAATCCCGGGAGATCTGGCAAATCCTGGGAGATCCTAAAAATCCTGGGAGATCCAGAGCCGGATCGACCGATCCAGAGCCAGATCGACCGATCCTGGCAGTTCAGAGGAGAATCTCGGCCGATCCTACAGAGCTCGACCGATCTGCCCATTTCAAAGGCAAATCTTGGTCGATCCTGATCCAGACGGGCCAATCCGAAGAGGGCTATTTTTGCGGTTTCGTTGTTTCAAGTCATCTCAGGCGAGCCGATTCCATCTTAGGCGATCCGAGGCTCTGCCAACTCATTATAAAAAGGGGGAAACTCACACTTTTGAGGAGACTTCGGACTTTTGTCAATTTTACACAAAAATTAGTTAGATTCTCTCCACACTTCCATCTTCCATCTCCTTCCAAACCTAATCTAAGGTGTCTAAGAGTTAATCCAACCTCACTTGGTGAAGATTTCAAGAGTAGATTAAGATACTCAATTTGGGGAAGAAATCTATCTAGATCTATCAATTGTAATGGTTTGTTTTCAATTCAACAACGTAATGATCCAATTGATAGGTATGGTGTTCTAAACTACTTTTGGATGTTGATTTAAATAAAGATGCGTGATAATTAGGTTGAATTGTGCATGTTTACCTCCCTCTATGAGATTGAATCATGCTAGAGCTCATTCATATTCACCTAGGTGTAGGTAATAGACAACTTACGTGATAATTGACGTGAATATTGCCGCCAATACGCGGATAGGAGCATCGT
The DNA here is from genome assembly GCA_026898455.1 of Plectranthus barbatus. Taxonomy (NCBI): domain Eukaryota; kingdom Viridiplantae; phylum Streptophyta; class Magnoliopsida; order Lamiales; family Lamiaceae; genus Plectranthus; species Plectranthus barbatus. Next base: position 423,447 of record JAPKLW010000298.1, read on the forward strand.
GAATAGCATTTATTCTTGTATTCCTCGATCCAATCCCTGTACGGAGGAAGGGCATAGGATGATGATTTACGTGCCATAGGGAGTGAGTTAGAAGCTAATAACGTAGCTGTTTGAGGTTTTTAACGTCATCTACGATCAATTCGCCGTGATAGGGGATTGGCTAGTATAGGGTAATAGTCCATCCATTTAGGGATTAAATTGTTTTTGCATCTAAGTTCGACCTAATTAGAGCACATCGGCTTTCTCATCAACATCCATTCTATCTCTATTGAGTATTTGTGAGTCTTGTTCTACCAAGTTGTTTAAGAAATTAAAGAATTTCTTGAAATTACCGATAATTGAATAATGAGTGTGTTATTTGCTTTTAATGTTGTTTTTAGTTGGTTTGAATTCAAGTTTAGGATATTAGAACAAAACTCAACGACTTTAAACGTTCCTAGCTATAAAAGTCCACACAACTAAATAGTATAGTGGTGAGAATAAATGCAAGCCTATGGAAATTGAGCTCGATATCTTGTGTTTAAGTGATTCTCATCATCCCTAAACACGTGAGGGAGTGATTTCTTTTCTTTTATCCATATTTGATGAGTGGTTTGAGTCCTTAGCATTAACCATGTCACAAAGTTAGGTGATAATCTCGTTTGACTAGGACATGCTAAGATAAACAAAGATAAGCTATGAGGTATTGCACGAGGTTGAATGATTGCTTTACTTTGTTTTGATTGAGGACAACCAAAGGTTCAAGTTTGGGGGATTATGATATGTGCGTAAAATGACCTATATTTCGATGTTTGTGCATGCATTTTTGCGTTCATTTTACTCCCATATCATATGCTTTTTGCTTCTTTGTGTTTTTCTGTTTTGTGTGTTTCGGATAGTGTAGGTTAGGTTTTGGGCATAATTCAGCGTTTTTGGCTAAGTTTTGGAGGAAAATCGCCTGATCCTGAAAATTTCGGGAGATCCAGAGCCGGATCGACCAATCCAGATTTGGATTGACCAATCCATAGCCAGATCAACCGATCTAGATTTGGATCGACTGATCCTAACAATTTAGAAGAGAATCTTGGCCGATTCTATAGAGCTCGACCAATCTGCCCATTTCAGAGGCTAATCTCGGTCGATCCTGATCCAGACCGGCCGATCCAAAGCAGGCTATTTTGGCGGTTTCACTGTTTCAAGTCATCTCAGGCGAGCCGATTCCATCCTTGGCGATCCGAGAATCTGCCAACTCATTATAAAAAGGGGGAAACTCACACTTTTGAGGAGACTTCGGACTTTTGTCACTTTTACACAAAAATTAGTTAGATTCTCTCTACACTTCCATCTTCCATGTCCTTCCAAACCTAATCTAAGGTGTCTAAGAGCTAATGCAACCTCTCTTGGTGAAGATTTCAAGAGTTCAAGGGTAGATCAAGATCAAGATACTCAATTTGGGGAAGAAATCTTTCTAGATCTATCAATTGTAATGGTTTGTTTTCAATTCAACATTGTAATGATCCAATTGATAGGTATGGTGTTCTAAACTACTTTTGGATGTTGATTTGAATAAAGATGTGTGATAATTAGGTTGAATTGTGCATGTTTACCTCCGTATATGAGATTGAATCATGCTAGAGCTTATTAATATTTACCTAGGTGTAGGTAATAGCCAACTTAGGTGATAATTGACGTGAATATTGCAGCCAATACGCGGATAGGAGTGTTCTTGTGTTCCTCGATTTAATCCCTGTGCGGAGGAAGGGCATAGGATGATGATTTACGTGCCATAGGGACTGAGTTAGAAGCTAATAACGTAGCTGTTTGAGGTTTTTAACGTCATCTACGGTCAATTCGCCGTGATAGAGGATTTGCTACTATAGGGTAATAGTCCATCCATTTAGGGATTAAATTGTGTTTGCATCTAAGTTCGACCTAATTGGAGCACATCGGCATTCTCATCAACATCCATTTTATCTCTATTGAGTATTTGTGAGTCTTGTTCTACCAAGTTGTTTAAGAAATTGAAGAATTGCTTGAAATTACCGATAATTGAATGATGAGTGTGTTATTTACTTTTAATGTTGTTTTTAGTTAGTTTGAATTCAAGTTTAGGATATTAGAACAAAACTCAACGACTTTAAACATTCCTAGTTGTTGGGAAAATATTCCTGAACTCTCCTTAGGATCACATTGTAAAAGGTTTTGTTGGATCAAACCTTAGTAGATGGTCGATCATTGCTGAACCTTAGCATAGCTTACAACTCTTATAATGTCCTGTATATGGTAAATATTGAGTTGTAATAGAGTAGGATACTCTCAGCAAACATCAGAGAATGCTAAAGAGGAAGAATGCTAGTAGTAGCAGAATGCTGAGGAGTCAGCATTTGCTAACACATCATTGATTGCTAAGGACGTTAGCAATCCGAAGTCAAAGGTAGCAGAAGAGTATTTGCTGCGCAGAACAAACATCTAGCCCAGCAGTATGCTAAAAGATGTCAAACAGTCCGTTCCAAAAAAGCTCAGCAAAGCAAATCTCAACAACTGCTGCACCGCAATTCTGACCAACGCACAAAGACTAGACCTGTTAGAACTAGGTCGGAAAAGCTTGTGCGGAGACAGAAAAGTTGGTAAAAAGCTACCTGCAATTAAGATAAAAGATCCGTTGTGTCTAAACGGAATTGTCGACTCAAGTTTCGAATCCCCAACTATAAAAGGCAAGTCAAAGGAAGATACAAAGAGCTGCTCACTCTCTTACACAAAAAGATATTCAAAAGATTCCAAAAAGGCAAAAAAGGCTTGAGAGAAGTTCTGTTGAAAGGCATAACACAGAGATATCGAAAAGCCTTCAACAACTTGAGTGTCTCATTGTACGTCTGACACTCATCTGAGAGATTCTTGAATTGATTCAAGAATCTTCAATCATTGGGATCGCTTTCTTTATAGAAAGTATCCAGCAGTCAATTTCTTGAAAAAGAATTGATTAGGACGGGCACTGAAGCCGCAAAAGACGGACAGGTCGGAAGGAACTTTAAACTCTTCCAATGGTGGTAAAAGCGAGTTTTACGAAGGTGCGCCCTTGACTCAGCCGGAGCCACACCTGAGAGGTTCGGAGTATCGGAAGATAGCCATGAAGTAGCCAGACCAAACGTCGGCTGCCTGTTTTACAGGGAAGGCAACTCTTTGTACACCGTATACTTTCTTAGTGAAATTCTTAGCGATACGGCTAAGGAGTGGATCGAACCACTATAAACCTTTTGTTCTCTTGTTGATTACTGTTTTATTACTAGTGTATAACTGCAAGAAGAAACTTAAGTGAACTTGAACAAAACCCTAGTTGAGAATAACCTAAATACAAGTAAACGTTATATTATTCCGCTGCATTTCGTGTTTATACTCTATCACTATCACGACGACTCTGATCTCGGGGACCAACAAGTGGTATTAGAGCTGGAGGTTGAAAAACCGACTGCTTCTGAGTCACTTAGGACCTAGATCCTAGTTTTCCTTGCGTTTCTTGTATCTGTGTCTTTCATAGCTCAGGTAAAGACGATGATAATCAAATGACAAATCACGCTCTTCCAAAGTACAACAAGGATGGATTTGAAACCTGGAAGAAGAAGGCCATGATCCAGTTGTAGAGCATACATCTAGAGATGAGGAACATTCTCACGGTTGGTCCTATAGAGATCCTAAAGGTTAACACTGCACCACCTGGACCCGCTGACGGTCCACCCAGACCTGAGATGGCGAAGAAACCCTACGAGGAATGGACTCTTGAAGACAAAAAAAGAGGCCAACTAGAATTTATCGCCATGAAATTAATCATGGATTTTCTACCTCCTTTGATGTCTGACAAAGCTCTAGACTACAACACAGCAAAAGAAATGTGGGAGTACGTCTGTGAAGTTTCTCAGGAGACGGAACAAATGAAGCGAAACAAGCTACAAGTAGCTGTGGAAAAATACGAATCCTTCGCCATGGTTCCTGGTGAAACCATTCAGCTGATGGAAGAAAGATTTAACACTATCATAGGAGAACTCAAGAATGTCGGCAAGTCATATGACAAAGGGGAAATGAATAACAAGATTATATCCAAGCTCTACCCTAGAAGTGATTAGTTTGTCAAGATGACGAGCTTGAGTGAAAAGGATCTTAGCAAAATGACTACCGCTGAAGTTTTCTCACAATTAAAGGCGCATGAATTCATTATTCAGCAGTCACAGAAGAACGAAGCTGCTATAGTACATCCTAATGCAGCAAGCACAGGAGCTCAAGAAGACGTAGCATATTTCGTCAAAAAGGACAGAAACAAATGGAAATCTCCGAGGAAACCGTTCTATAACCAGGAGAGATCAACATCAACAACACCGACAAAGGAGACTCCCTCAACTTCTAACTCAAATAGTTAAGATCAAAAGATAAACGAGTTGGAGGAGCAGATGAAGAAGATGAAGAAGATACAGAAAATGATTCTTGAAGCAAAGGCTGAAAAAGAGGAAAAAATAACCTCGATGCAGCATCCTACTAAGAAAAGGATAAGGACATGTTTTGAATGCAAATCTCCTGATCACCTGAAGCATGACTGTCCAAAGGTGAGTCCTGAAGAAAGAGAACGTTTGCGGCAAAGATTTGAAAGACGAACAGTTAGAGCTGTGACAAAGGCGTTGCTGACACGGACAGAAGTCCCAGATATTCCTGACAACGAAGAGGAATATTACCCTACTGACGAGGAAGAGGAAGCCTTAATGGTTTTCATGGCAAGAATCGTTGAAGATGGTGAAACATCCACAGATGCTGAGCAACCTTCCGAATCGGCCCTAGCTGTCGACAATCAAGAGGTAACATCTATAGCTAACATTTCATGCTCAGCAAACACATTTGAATCGGAGGATTCCTTCTTGGATTCCGAGGAAGACTATTTTACCAAGCTTTTTTTAGAACTTTCAAAGGTATACACCTTGAAAAATGTTATCGTAAAAGATAATTCTTCACTTAAACAAAAAGTCATAAGTCTGACCGACGAAGTCAAAAGACTAAGGTCCGATAGTGAGGAGCTATCAAGACTTAGAACTGAATTTTCTAAACTCTCTGAAAATTTCAAAAATCTTGAAAAAGAAAATCTGATTTTGAAAAACAAAGCCAATGAGAAGTGTGTCTGCGCGATTATGACTAGTCAGGATATCTTGAATAACCTGATAAGCCAACAGAGACGTCATGGTGACCGATCTGGAATTGGGCACAGTTGTTATGATGAAGATGAAACTTCGAGGCAAAAGAGAAAAATTATTTTTGTTTCAGACGGAAAAATATTTGGTGATGGCAAAGAGAAGGAGAAATTAGTTGCTGAATAATCGAATGCTAGGACAAATGCTAAGCAGATCGCTTAGCAGAGTATCAAACAGTCTGTTGAACCCAAGCAGAGTGTCGAGCACTATGCTAGACCTCAGCAAAAGGTCAAACAGAATGTGAGAATTCAGCAGAGTACCACAAGAGATGCTAAATCTCAGCAAAGTTCTCATTATAGGTCTGCTAAGAAGAACTATTCAGCAAATTCAAGGACAAAGGCTGAGCATCATGTTTCAAATACTAGGAAGCCAAATCCTATCCTTACTCGGGAAAGACACACTGAATATCATTCAGTGAAATCCCTTAACCATCATTACACACCACATAGGAGAAACACCTATGTGAGACCCGAGTCCAGATATGTGTATCACCAAAGGGCGATGAAGGCGAAGAAGCACAACACACAACCACATGCACACACACACCAAAAGGTTGAGAAGGTTGACAAACAGGATCTCAAGGAGAAAACCTTGAAGATTACCAAAATGTGGGTTCCAAAAGGAACAATGACCCAAGCTAATCCTTCAGGACCCGACGCGTAACGGGGACCTAAATCAACTTAATTATTTTTGTAGGATCAGGATTCAAGTGGGAAGACATCAGGCATGTCAAATGAGTGGATCCTAGACAGTGGTTGTCCGGCGCACATGACGGGAGACAAAGACCTGTTCTCAGACATTCAGAAATCATATGGTCCATCTGTCATGTTCGGAGATAACAACAAAGGCAGAGTACTTGGTAGAGGATGTATAGAGCGCAATGGACTAAGAATTGTCAACGTCTCTCTCGTATCAAACCTCAAGCATAATTTACTAAGCATAAGTCAACTATGCGAAAATGGGTACACTGTTTCATTTATTAATTTAGGTTGTTCTATAGCTGACAATGTTACAGGAGAAGTGAAACTTCGAGGAATCCGAAAAGGTGGTCTTTATGTTGTCGATTGACAAAGTGGCCAACAACATTCATGCTTTCTAGCACTGAGCAAAGAAGAAACCACATGGCTATGGCACAAAAGGTTAAATAATTTGAATTTCAAAACCATTAACCATATTGCCAGAAATGAGCTTGTCGCAGGTCTACCTGATGACATCATATTTCGTAAGGAAGGCGTATGCAAAGCCTGTCAACACGGGAAGCAGACCAAAGCTTCATTTCATTCCAACTCAGAGAAGAATACCTCAAGCAGGATTCTTGAATTATTGCATATGGATCTATTTGGACCAGTCACTCCACCCTCTGTAAGTGAAAAGATATATACTCTTGTGTTCGTTTTCTAGGTACACATGGGTTCGTCTGCTTAAAGCCAAAGATGAGGTTAAGATCATTCTACTCGAGTTAATTCCTAAGGAGCAAAATAGTAAAGAGGTTACTGTTAAGAGAATCCGATCTGACAATGGAACCGAATTTTGCAATGGAATCCTCATGGATTTCTGCGCAGAAGCTGGTATAAATCATGAGAGGTCCACTGCTAGGACTCCTCAGCAGAATGGTCTAGCAGAGAGAAGGAATCGAACACTGAAAGAAGCAGTGAGATCTATGCTAGCCGACGCTGATCTACCTGCTAAGTATTGGGGAGAAGTGGTGATGACGGCCTGCTACACGCAGAACAGAAGTTCCATTACCGGCCAATTCAACAAGACTCCTTACAAAGTATATAACGGTCGTAAGCCTAATTTAGATTATCTACGTGCTTTTGGTTCGACATGTTATATCTATAACAACGGAAAGTCGAAACTTAACACTTTTTCACCTAAGTCAGATGAGGGTGTACTTCTTGGATATGGTCACCCCACTCACAAGGGTTATAGAGTGTTAAACAAGACTACTGGAATTGTGGAAATAACATGCAATGTTATTTTTTATGAATCTACTTTAGTGCGCAGAGCTATAAAAGAGACGAAGGAAACCAATCATGAGACTAATGATGTCAATGGTCAATCGATTCTGAATTCTTTCAAAGACTCACGAGTTGACTCGACTAAGTCTATGAATGATTGCGATCCAATCCAGACGCGCTCAGCAGGTGATCAAACTGCTGACCAGGCCAGTGATGCTAATGATCATGCTGAGGCCAATCCTCAAAAGGATATTTTCAATCTGCTTGATGATTCAGATGAGGAGACTTCAACGTCTCTTCCGGTTGCTGAAGGAATAGGTGCTACTGAAGATCTTGGCAGAGAAGCTGCTGAGATACCAGCTGCTGAAGTACCTGCTAAAGAAAAAGCTCCTGACCATGAAGTTCTTATAGCAGAAGCTCCAGCTGCTGAAGGAATTCCGGCTGCTGAAGAGCAAATCGCTAACATCTCAGATGCTGAGAATCAAGCGAATGATGAAGAGAATGCCAATAATCGAGAAGGAAATGGAAATGTTGAAGAACCTATCAGACCAGCATGGCTGCGTGCTCATTCTTTAGAAGATGTTCTCGGAGATATTAATGATCCTATTCTGACAAGACAAGGGTCCGCAATGTTTTCTTGCTACCTATCTAGTGACGAACCAACCAAGGTTGAAGATGCTCTACGCGATCCAGACTGGGTGAACGCTATGCAAGAAGAGTTTGCTGAATTCACTCGCAATCACGTGTGGGATCTGGTAGATAGACCAGAACATCATAACGTTATTGGCACCAAATGGGTATTCAAGAACAAGAAGAACGAATCCGGCGTGGTGGTGAGGAATAAAGCACGTCTTGTAGCCAAAGGTTATAAACAGTGTGAGGGGATTGACTTCGACGAGACATTTGCTCCAGTAGCTAGATTGGAAGCAGTAAGGTTGTTTCTTGCATATGTTGCACATCATGAATTCTCGGTCATGCAAATGGACGTCAAAAGTGCATTCCTAAATGGCGAGCTAAAAGAAGAAGTCTATGTTGAGCAACCCCCAGGATTTTAGAATGGAAACCAAGTCTATAAGCTAAGTAAAGCTTTGTATGGTCTGAAACAAACGCCATGAGCATGGTACGGAACGTTATCCAAGTTTCTGCTAGATAATGGTTTCAAGAAAGGAAGGATTGATCAAACTCTCTTTCGTATTAAGGACAAAGAAAGCATTCTACTTGTGCAAATTTATGTTGATGATATTATTTTTGGCTCGAAGAATCAAGATCTCTGCGATAAATTCTCCAAGTTAATGATGAGTAACTTTCAAATGAGTATGATGGGGAAGATGTCCTACTTCTTTGGACTTCAAGTTCAACAATCCAATGAAGAGATTTTCATACACCAAAGGAAATACACGCGGGATCTGATTGCAAAGTATTGTCCAGAGAGAACCAAGAGCTTAAGGAGTCCCATTAGCAATACGTGCATAGAAGCTCTTGAGAAAAAGGAGAAGCAGTAAATCCTACTTTATATCGAGGGATTATCGGGTCTCTACTATATCTTACAGCCAGCAGACCAGATATCTCCTATGTTGTGGGACTATGTGCTAGATATCAATCAAATCCTAACAAAACACATCTAGACACGGCAAGGCGAATTGTCAGATATTTGAAGTGCACAGAAGGCTTAGGAATTTGGTACCCAAAAGCCGACAGTGTAGCTCTGAGTGGTTACTCAGATTCTGATTTTGGAGGATGCAAAATAGATAGGAAAAGCACCAGTGGCACATGTCAATTTCTTGGACATAAGTTGATCAGCTGGTTCAGCAAAAAGCAGCACTCAATAGCAACATCAACCACCGAAGCAGAGTATGTAGCGGCTGCTAGCTGTTGTCAGCAAATCTTGTAGATTCGACAACAGCTTCAGGATTATGATATTTCTCCTGAATGTGTACCAATCTACTGCGATAATAACAGTGCTATGTGCATCACAAAGAATCCAGTACATCATTCCAGAACCAAGCATATTGATATCCGACATCACTTTATTCGTGATCATCAAGAAAAGAAGGATATTGATATTCAACGTATATGCACTGAGGATCAAATAGCAGACATCTTTACTAAACCTTTAGCAAAAACAAGATTCAAAGAGTTATGCATCAAATTAGGTCTGATGGAATCAGACGTTGCTGCGGATGAATGAGATGTTATTCTCATTCTTTCTGGTTTTCGTGGTTTTTTATCTCAGCATACGATGAAGGTCTCTGCTAAATAAAGTCTGCTAGGATGATGGAAAATGTCAAATGCACTTCTAAGCAGTCAGCAGACAGATTGTGTCTGCTCAGCAGAATACGTGAAGATGAAGATCAAGTTCTATTTTTTTTCATCTTGAAGACATATGTCACAGATCATTCTGTTGATATGATTAAGTTATTATTCATTTCTAAAAGATGGACATGCATTGCAAAAGGACTTCATGTTATCTTCAAAAGAGTGGGCTACTACATCATAAGTTAAAAAAAAAAACCAACAAAAGCCTACTACAAGGATGCATATTCTTCAGAAAGGAGAAAAAGGCTTGTAGGGATAAAATCAGCTCCCTGGAGGTTGGATGGTCCTTCAACAATCTCCGGAAAGTTCTTTTCCATTAACCAGCTGAGCTGCATTCCATTCTGAAGTGGCACGTAAGGGTAAAGATTGACACTTTCCCAGACATTCTTGAAGAAGAAACCGGCCCAGTCTACAGAGGCAGCATCGTCAATAGCCATCATTAACTGCCACATATCCCCTGAAAAATAGAGGTCGTAAGGTTCCTCTCCAAGCAGAATACCATGGGCAATGCGGAACATCACCCAATATGAGGTCTGAAGACCAGAGGTTGGAACATTAGGGCTGAACTCAAAGCGAGGAGAATGACACCATCTCTCCCATGACTGCCATTCTGGAGCCACCTCTGCTCCAAGATAGTCCTGCACGGACAGCGGACCTCGAGGAAGGCCGAAATCCTCAACAAAGGTGTCGGGGGTCCAACGGACAAGCTTACCATGGAATACCCCGTAAATTGCATTCTGCTCAGCACGACAGTCACCAAGGAAATCCCGGAGAATTTTTTCCTGGAAACGATGAGGGGTAGCACATGCAAACTGTGAGAGACCTCCCCACTACAATGCGTCCATGACTTTCACGACCACATCATAATCATCCACATAGTATCCATCGAGACCAGGCTCATCAAGAATCAGGTTGCGCCTAATCTCTAAGGTTTTTGGTGGAAAATCTATTAGTGGAGAAGGAAGTTTGTTTTTCTTTTGGAAGGAAAGGTTGCAATTATGAGTTAGGTAAGAAGGAAAGTTGTGATGTTTGGATAATCTTGAACAAGAGTATTTATAGAGAAATTATTGATTATGACGGGAAGACCAATGAAATCTATCTGAAGATCACAATGATTCGTCTCTCAGAATACGAACCATCGCGAGTAAGGGAATCGACGTGTATGCATGGGGAGTCAAATCATTTCAGCAGTAACAAGTAATGGTCTTTGAGAGGCTCGAGGATCTCATCATCATTATTATTTTGGAGCGAAGTCACAACAAAGACTCAGCAGAGCTTTGAAAGATGCTGACGAATCATAAGGAAAGGTTAGCACATCCCTTTATATATATGGGTGCTGAGACTCATTATTACCTATTAGCATCTTTGGACGGCTGCTAGATCAGAAGCATTAGCGTATCTGGAATCTAGATCAGATGATACTATGGAACAAGAAGTCTCCTCTGCTGGATTTTTGGATGAGTCCACCTGCTCATCAGAATCTGATTCTGAGGGGGAATCTATTGAGGTTTTTGATGCCAAAACTCTTAGACAATACCCCACCTTGAAGAATGAACAATTGAGGATCCCATTTCATGGATTACCTGGCAAACTCTTTCGCTCAAGAAGAGTAGCCCAATTGTGCAAATCAATAGGGACATTACCGGGGTCTTCTATGTTGAAATTTATGAAGGAACAGACGAAGGCAATGCACTTGGTAAACAGTTCAGGCGATGGAAAACGTATGATTACATCATGCATGAACTTTGCTTTGAAGAAAGGATGATTACCATTGCCAGGAAAGGCCTCAACTTCTGGCGTTCAGAAGAATTATGGGCAAACGAATGGATGGATCAGCCCTCCTACACGAAATAGTATACCGATCAACAGGTGATTGCAAGATTGAAAGCAATCCGTGCTCACAGAAATTTTTCCGCATCCCAATCGCTGCACCCATCACAGTTTGCTCCGGATGAGAAGTTTGTAGCACATATACAGTTAACCAAATGACAAAGGGCTGCAATGGATACTTATCAGAAAAGAAAAGCTGCTTATGAGGAGAAGTTGCGAGTTCAAAGTATAGAACTAGCCGCTCTTGAACAGGCGAAGGAAGAAGAGACTAAGAGACAAGATTATCTTAAAATGATTCATTTTCAGAAAGACTATACTCGAGCTGCTACCTCACTCCAAGCTTCTGAGGCTCAAGGTTCTGCTTCAAAGCCCGACCAGCATGTAGTGGTTGACTCAATGGAAGTAGATACCAATGTGTTTACTGAAGCACCTGCAAACACGACCACAACGGTAGCTACCACCCAAAGAATTGAAGTCGTTGTTCCAGAATCTGTAATCATAACAATAGAAGGAGGAGATGGTGAGATTACTACCACAACAAATGGTAATGAAATGGTTGTTTCCAACATTCCCATCGCTACTGAACTGGTACAAGTGAGTTTTCAATCTCTTGTTAACATACTCCACAACGCACTACATCAACGCGACATTCAGCAAGCCAGATTTAATTAAGAAGTCCTAAAAGAGGTCGCTGATGTCCGAGGAGCAATCTCTGAAGTTAAAACCTTTGTCTCTGAGGTTTAGCAAAAAGTTGGTCAAGTTACTGAAAAAATCACACATGTGGAAGAAACCGTATCTACTGTACAAACGAATGTGGTGACTCTCAGAGTAGACCTTGACACACACAAGTCTTTCTCCACTTCTATTTTGGATGCGCTTAAAGAGGGGGAAGAAAGAAGGATTGCTGAGGAAGCAAGGGTGAAAGCAGAGGAAGCTGAGCTGTTGCGGAAAGAAAAAGAGTTCCAACGTACTATGATGGAACAAAGGATGAAGTTAGAAGCACAATAGAGAGCAGAACAACAAGCGCGTATCGAACAGATGGAGAAACTCATGGCCATGACAATGGAGAAGGTGGAATCTCTTGAGAAGCCAAAACCTCCACCGGATGCCCAGAACTAAGGTCATTCTCATCTATCATTGGATGAAGTTAGAAGCACAACAGAGAGCAGAACAACAAGTGCGTATCGAACAGATGGAGAAACTCATGGCCATGACAATAAAGAAGGTGGAATCTCTTGAGAAGCCAAAACCTCCACCGGATGCCCAGAACTGAGGTCATTCTAATCTATCATTTTTTTTGTCGTGATTCTGAACTGATTTCACTGGACTTGTACTTTAAAAATCATATATGAAATCATCAGAATCATGACAAAATCTTACTGTCTAATTCTGATTTTCCGAGTGCGTACAATAGTTGAAATACACTCTCTGTGTATTCAACGAATCAGAATCTGGAAAATAGGCTAAAAATGTTTGCTGAATAATTTATTTATAATATTACTAAGGGAAAATATTCCCCAGCATATTTTGAGGGGGAATTTTAGTTAAAATAGAAGATTTTTGCTAAGGACTTAAAACAAGTAAAGTTCTGAGATAGTTTGTATAGAAATTTCCTGGTAACTCAGAATTTTTCGATGCTAAGTCTCAAAAATCCTTAGTAAGCTTTGATCGCACCAAAAAGGGGGAAATTGTTGGGAAAATATTCCTGAACTCTCCTTAGGATCACATTGTAAAAGGTTTTGTTAAATCAAACCTTAGTAGATGGTCGATCATTGCTGAACCTTAGCATAGCTTAGCAACTCTTGTAATATCCTGTATAGAGTAAATATTGAGTTGTAATAGAGTAGGATACTCTCAGCAAACATCAGAGAATGCTAAAGAGGAAGAAAGCTAGTAGTAGCAGAATGCTGAGGAGTCAGCATTTGCTAACACATCACAGATTGCTAAGGACGTTAGCAATCCGAAGTCAAAGGTAGCATAAGAGTATTTGTTGTGCAGAACAAACATCTAGCCCAACAATATGCTAAAAGATGTCAAACAGTCTGTTCCAAAAAAGCTCAGCAAAGCAAATCTCAACAACTGCTGCACCGCAATTCTGACCAACGCGCAAAGACTAGACCTGTCAGAACTAGGTCGGAAAAGCTTGTGCGGAGACAGAAAAGTTGGTAAAAAGCTACCTGCAATTAAGATAAAAGATCCGTTGTGTCTAAACGGAATTGCCGACTCAAGTTTCGAATCCCCAACTATAAAAGGCAAGTCAAAGGAAGATACAAAGAGCTGCTCACTCTCTTACACAAAAAGATATTCAAAAGATTCCAAAAAGGCAAAAAGGCTTGAGAGTAGTTCTGTTGAAAGGCATAACACAGAGATATCGAAAATCCTTCAACAACTTGAGTGTCTTATTGTACGTCTGACACTCATCTGAGAGATTCTTGAATTGATTCAAGAATCTTCAATCATTGGGATCGCTTTCTTTATAGAAAGTATCCAGCAATCAATTTCTTGAAAAAGAATTGATTAGGATGGGCACTGACGCCGCAAAAGACGGACAGTTCAGAAGGAACTTTAAACTCTTCCAAAGGTGGTAAAAGCGAGTTTTACGAAGGTGCGTCCTTGACTCAGCCGGAGCCACACCTGTGAGGTTCGGAGTATCGGAAGATAGCCGTGAAGTAGCCAGACCAAACGTCGACTGTCTGCTTTACAGGGAAGGCAACTCTTTGTACACCATATACTTTCTTTGTGAAATTCTTAGCGATACGGCTAAGGAGTGGACGTAGATCATTTGATCGAACCACTATAAACCTTGTGTTCTCTTGTTGATTACTGTTTTATTACTAGTGTATAATTGCAAGAAGAAACTTAAGTGAACTTGAACAAAACCCTAGTTGGGAATAACCCAAATACAAGTAAACACTATATTATTCCGCTACATTTCGTGTTTATACTTTATCACTATCATGACGACTCTGATCTCGGGGTTCAACACTAGTTATAAAAGTCCACACAACTAAATAGTATTCCTTAGGGCAAAACGAGTAAGTTCCTTGGATTGATATTATTACTTGATAAACATTAAATTTGAGCAATCAATTTTAGTGTTGTTACCGACGCACAGTGTCGACCGACATTGACCCACATCAACCAATGCAGGTGCGTCGATCGACAATCAATGGCATCGATCAATGTTGTCGTCGTAGCAGCTGCTGTGAAAACTCACGCGATGACTGACAACAACACAACCGTTTCTGGCCAAACCAACTTATCCCAACTCTTCCCCAACCTCTAGACAACATGAGGAACATGATGGGATGGAGCACAATCGATGAAAATGACTAGAATTACAAAGCTTCAACAAGAAGGAAAAGTAGGGACAACCCTACCTGCATAAAGGTTGTTGTTGTCGTTTCCCACAAACGACGACCGATCGTGATGATCCAAGGTAACCAAAATATTCCTATCATTAAAAGGAACAACAATATATAGGTTACTCACGGGTTCATCGCCGTTAACACGAAGTTCCGGCGGAGGTTACGGTATCAGAAAAACTTACCAATAGGTCCTATAAATGACAATGTATCTCCCTTGATACTCATTGGATCAGAGCGATTCTGGTAGTTGTGGAAACCTTGAAGCACAATATTGCTTCGGTCTTTAGAAGTCGTTGGCCGATTCTCGCTCTATCTATCTAAAAAATGCGCATAAAGATGGAGGCACGAAGCAGATTTATGGAGTCAGCAATAACTAACAAACCTTGTAAGTGGTGCCATATCTCTCTCTTTCCCAATAAAATCAATAGATTTTGGATTCTATAGAAAGCTTGAAGCAAGGGCTTCATTTGGTCTTTAGAAATCATGGCCCGATTTTTGCTCAATTGGTTGAAAAAATGCGATGAAGATGGTGCAGTGGAAGCAGGTGTATGGGGTGTGCGGCGAGAGAAAATAGTGAAATGAGGTGCTGCTTCTCTCTCTCTCTCTCTCTCTCTCTCTCTCTCTAATTTTAGTCTTGGTCAACAAGACTCTGCCCCAATAAATGTCTGAGCAAGTGGATGAAATGATAAGGGGACATGTGATGCGATCCTATTGGTCGCGGTTCCGGATTCGTTATTTTGTGTAATAACCCCGTTACTCACCTTCGTTGATTTTTAATTCGACAATCATAGTCCATTTTGAAAAATTGGCATCCACAGAAATGCTCTAAATCACGAGTTCTACTCGTTGGTTTAATTTCACAATTTTTGGAATTTCTCCATTTTCGCCCCGAACTTATAAATAGTTCAGAAAATCATAAAATATTTTACGGGTGTCGAAATCTCATTCCTATTGTTTCAAAAAATTTCATAAATCATTCTCAAGCATACCCTAACTCGGTGAAAGAGAAGGAGCTCTCGGGTACAAGTTGATAATTTTATCGTACTCACAATACGCTAGAAACTCCGATTCACTGCGCATGAGTTTCATGCATAAAATTCATTTGTAGGGTTGCCTAGGGTTTCTCAAAACATACTCATAGGCATTTTATTTGCACTAAACAAACATACATTTGAAGACGGGTGTTGAAAACTGAGTTACGAGCAATTAAAAAACTAAAATAATATAATCCTTTTAATTAATTAATTAATTAAGCCAATTATTGCACTTAATTAAAATCCGGGAAATTACAATTGTGATGCTTAAACACATTAATAAAACAAATAAATCAAGGAAAAGACGAAACATGTGAAATTACAAACGTTATTAAATTAAAATTTGACAGCTACAATCCATTACTACTTTGATTGCTACCATTATTTTTTTTTATGTAAATATTTTATTTGCAACTCATTGCTACTACTATAAAATTGAAATCTGATAGCTACTATCACTACTGTTGATACCATTGCTATTTTTTTTAATTAATTGTTTTAGTAGTCCATTGATGTTATTGTATTTTAAATGATTATAACTTGAATTATATAGTAAAGCCAAAAATATAATTAAAATATATATAGAGAGAAAGAGAAAGATGGAGAGTGATTAATATTAAAATTAAAAATTGTGTTAAATAGAAATGGATCTTAATAATTTGAAGATAGCATCAATGATTGATATTAAGAGATTTAATTTTTAAAAAATAAAGCATAATTTTTGTCGTGATTAATTACTTTATAAATTTTGCTTAACTTACATAATTTATAAAGCAATTAATCATGAAATTTTGAAAAAAAAAACTATATCTCAATCATTAGTTTTTTTTAATTATTAGATTGATACATATTTAATATAAACTAACTTTTAGCATGAGATTCATAGACGCTAATTGATTATACCTTGAATGATATAATAATGCTAAAAATAATATATATATATATATATATATATATATATATATATATATTTATTGGTGTAATCATATCACAAGTGAGCTTTAGATGGGAGAATATAATAAATCTTGTCCTTTAATTTTGGATTTTGAATGGTACAGATTTCATGATTTATTTTATTTTATTACTTAATTTAATAATATTTTAATTACATCAAGGGTTTAATAGTAATTAATATATTCCAATTAAATTGTTTCCATAACAATCTCCTAAAATCTCTCACACGATTGATAATCAAAATCTTTGACTAAATATATTCTTCCATCCCAAAACATATGCAAAGCAGCAAAGGCATGATGAAGAAAACAAGAAAGAAGAATCGATCACCGTTCATCTTCATCATCTGGCTTTTCCGCAGAACTTATACTTGAGAGAGGTGAACATCTGGAAATTGACGAAGACGTTTTCACTTTGCGGAGGATTGGAGAGGAGGAAAGCGGCTAAATCTGTTATTTCGCGCCCTTGAGGATTCATTTTCTTTGGAGGGAATTGTAAAGAGACATCACTGCTTCGGACACCTACTCGGCCATGGATTCTCCGCCGGTGGGTCTTTTTTATCCATGCTTTGTTTGCTTGTGTTTCACAGTCACAATTTAGAAAATTGAAGTTTGATTGGTTGAGTTGAAAGGATTTTCATAAATAATGTAAATTTGAAGAATATTGTTATTTATTTTTCTTATGTAAGTTGTATTATTTAAGCCTGTAAATTTGCATCAAATACGCCTGTAAATTTGCATCAAACACGCCTGTAAAGTTGCAATATTTCATGTATTGATTGAGGTTTTAGAATATAGATGTATAGCTTTCAGATGTAAGTTACATTATTTAAGCATGTAAATATGCATTACATACAGTTGCAGTATTTCATGGAATGATTAACATTCTTAAAGCAAAGTTGTTTATTTTTCAAATGTA
The DNA here is from genome assembly GCA_026898455.1 of Plectranthus barbatus. NCBI lineage: Eukaryota > Viridiplantae > Streptophyta > Magnoliopsida > Lamiales > Lamiaceae > Plectranthus > Plectranthus barbatus. The sequence goes on from JAPKLW010000298.1 coordinate 441,032, forward strand.
AGTTGCATTTTATAAGCATGTAAATATGCATTATATACGCTTGTACAGTTGCATTTTCCTTCAAGGAATAATTGAGATTTTTAGAAATCTTTTACTTTTCTGAAGTAAGTTGTATCATATTAGCCTATAAATATGCTCTAGATAAGTCTGCAAAGTTGCATTGCATATGTTTCTTGAAGTGTTTGAGATTTTTAGAATATAATAATTTTTAATATTATGAATAATGCAATATTTATATTCTTTATACTGCAATATGATGGAAAAGATAATGCAATTGCAAATTGCAAATTGCTAAATTGGTTTTTCTTTACGGTTGCATTATGTTTCATGGGATGATTGAAGGTTTTATAACATAATTATATTTAAAATTATGGATAATGCAATTTTTATATTCTATATAATGCAATTCCATAGAAAAGATAATGCGATTGTCCCTTGTTAAATTAATTTCTTTAAAATTGAAAATCCCTAAAAATGATAAAAAGTATAAAAATAATTAATTTAGGAAAAATATTCATCAAAATTCGAAATTAATAAAAAGTAGCCATAATGTAGAAAAAATTAGGGATTTTTCGACATATAATGAGTGTGAAAAAGGATAAAATAATTAATTTAGGAAAATATTAAAATTCGAAATCTCTAAAAAGTAGGGATAATGGAGCATAAAATCAGGGAATTTCCTATTTTGTAAATTTAATGGGTATGAAAAATGACAAATTTACCCCGTCAATGCAACATTGTATAGGTAGATAATGCAACTTTTTAATTTTGGTCAAATATTTAATCATAACCGTCCAACACCTAAAATAAATAGGTGGTCTAGATTCATTCTCTTCCCCCATCTAAAAGGTCACTTGTGACTTTAACGCACCCCTATATATATATGTGTGTATATATATATATATATAAGACAATGATTATATGTTAACAACCTTTTTATATGTTAAATAAAAATAAATCTGGAACATTAAAAATTAATAACAACTCACATGATTAATTTATATTCGTTCTAGTTTTAGTGTATTATTTGTGATACTATCTAGCATTTAAGGGCAAAAAATGACAACTATATATTTTAGAATTTCATTTTGCGCAGTTAAAGAAATGTAAATGAAATTCTAAAATGCATATGTTCGATGCAAAAAATGTAGTACTTTGAAGATAAAATGCAATATATGATTAGTGCGGAAAATGCATTTGTTAGGAAGTATTCCTACCTTTATTATGTTTTGATGTGTCAAACGATGTATAGAAACCACCAGTTTAGGTTATTTCTAGATTAGCTCTAGTTTGTGCAAAAACATGTAATGTCCTATATAGGATATATATCGAGTTGTAACAGAGCTGATCAAGACAAACTGGAAATCCTCCAATTTGGTCTCGAAGAGTCATAGAAGAAACTGACTACACTCGTATTAATAGTTTGGAAGTTGTGCATGATGGAAACTGGATGACGTCAGTAGACCAGTTTCACTCAAGCCTATAACCAACACACTCAGAGACAAGAAGAACAAAGTAAGGAGGAATCCCATTAAAGCCAGACTTTAAGAATGGAGATTACTTAAAGTGTGAAGATCCGGGTGTTGGACCAGTTTCGATTCCTCGGACTTAATGAGAAGAGTCGTTTTGACACACCGTACGAAGTCAACATCCTGTGTCAGAAAAGTATGAGCAGGTGCAGACTTTCTGCAAAAGCAACCTGTCTTTCACAGAAGAGAGGGGCCGATTAGATATCTTTCAATACGTATTTCAATGGTTACAGATTCAAACCTCTAACACTTCACCTATAAATAGACGAAGTGTCCCCAAAAGAGAGGTTACGAGGACCGAATCAAAAACCATGTGGCGAAACTCTGCAAAATTAAAAGCTCAAGTTTTTAACATTCGAGACTATTTCTTAACTTACCGTGTGCTGTCTTGGACATGAGACTTGTTGCTTTCTAGCACAACTTTACTTCTTGATAGCAATCAGAAATCAAGATAAAACCACAAAATCATGGGATCTTTGATTTCAGAGTTTAAGGAATCTCCTGGAATGAGAAGGCAAAATTATCAACAGACAAAAGGAAGATTTCCATAATTAAACTTAAATATTCATTCTGACAAAATTGGCTAATCAAAGGGAGAGCTAATCAGACAAGGACGAGATATGAAGAGTCTCTGCACCTTTCAGAATAAGAAGAACAAAGATTGGAGAACGAACAACCAGTGTCTAACGGACCAGATTCAAACACAATGTATGAATCTTCATCTATAAATAGAAGAATTCGCAGCGAGACAAAAAGTAAGTTCGGCTAATACAAAAATCCACAAGTCTACGCACTCACATATTCATTGTCGAATTCAAAACCCGATCATTCATCGATCGAGGCTTTGTAAGAGCTTACGAGTTCATTTCGAGACCTTTTGAAGTTCACTTCGAAGGTAATCCTTGGGATTCTTTCTATCCTAGAAAGAATCTAGCAATCACCTTGATCTTCAAGGTTGATTATTACGGGCTACTGCCGCATTGAAGGAAAGTTCCAGGAAGAACTATAAAACTCCTAATCCGACGTCCAGAGGATAAGGGAGTTGTGTCCTCACTCTAAGCGGTGTCGAAAAGATTGACAATCAAGGTGCTTGAAGGTGCGCGGTGCTCAGACAGAGGAGTTGTTCACAAGTAGAGATCGAGTCTGACCTTTGTAATCAATATTAGTAAATTTTCAATCAGTGGACTGAAGAGTGGACGTAGAACATTTGTTCGAAACACTATAACCCTTGTGTTATATACTGCTTATTGCCTTATTATTTCTGTTGATTTAAAACACAACACCTCAAGTGTTGTCGTATAACTTGAATTAAACCTAAGAACTATTCAAGCTAAAACACATTTTATTAGCACTTACTGAGTCGTGACCTCAGCAAGTCAAGTGCAAGAAACATTAAATATTTCGCTACAACTACAGATACTTTGATCGGGGACCAATAACACCTAATAGCCTTATTTAATTAATAATTTTAAGTGATCATAATCATTGAATTAATAAAATAAATGATTCAAATTCATTTTTATTTAATATATGATCACTACTCTCCTTTTATAAAATAATGAATTTCTTTGTGTAAATTGAGGAATGAGAAAAATCGTAATTTAAAAAATAATAATTTAAAGAAAAGTTAAAATATATAAAACTACAAATATTAAGAACCAATGAGTAAATAAAAAAAAACAGAAGAAAAGTGAAATGCAGTATGAACATTCAACTTTCGAATTAATAATTCGTTGAATATAAGAATAACATTTTAATTACTTTCATATTTCCTTTAACCCAATTATATTTTTCTTCTATAAATAGCAATTTTACATATGTAGATAGGAAAAGTGAATATTTCTTTCGCTTCGGAGAAAAAACAACATGGTGACTATGCACGAGATAATAGCACCTCTTTTTTCCTTCGTTTTACTCGTCGTCTTCCTCAAGAGGTGGCGCTCCACCTCCACCTCCACCTCTCAGAAAATGCTGCCGCCATCTCCAAGAAAGCTTCCGATAATCGGGAATCTCCACCAGCTGGGCCATTATCCCCACCGCTCGCTCCAGTCTCTATCCCAGCGCTACGGCCAGGTATTGTTTTTTTTTTATTAATTGAGATGTTATATCTGAAAACAAATTAAGCAATGAAAATATTTTTCAATAATATTTTTCTCAATTTCAACACCAGGTCATGTTACTTCATTTGGGAAACGTGCCGGTGGTTGTCGCCTCCTCCGCTGCCGCTGCAGCTGAGATCATGAAAAAACAAGACTTGATCTTCTCAAACAGGCCGAAACTCAGCATACCAGACAGGCTACTTTATGGGTCGAGGGACGTGGCATTCGCGGCTTATGGAGATTACTGGAGGCAGATGCGAAGCATATGCGTTCTTCAATTATTGAGCAACAAAAGGGTCCAGTCCTTCCGTGATGTGAGAGAAGACGAGACTTCGATCATGGTAGAGAGGATCGAGCAGTTGGGACGTTCATCGAGGGTTGTGAACTTGAGCAACGAGCTGGTTGATATGACGAATGACGTCATATGCAGGGTGGCGTTGGGAAGGAGATACGACGGAGATGGGGGAGAAGAGAGGAGGTTCAAGAAGTTCATGAAGGAGTTTCAGGTGCTGTTGGGTGCTTCCCCTGTCGGGGATTACATTCCATGGCTGGCTTGGGTTGATGGTGTGGTTGGATTAGATGCAAGAGTGGAGAGAGTAGCTAAACTGTTTGATCAGTTTTTGGAAGATGTTGTTCGAGAACATAGAGATCGAGACAACGCCGAAGGCGAGTTGGATTTTGTGGATATACTGCTTCATTTTCAGAGAGAGAATAAAGACAGTTCTTCTCCAGTTGAAGATGAAGCAATCAAAGCTCTCATCTTGGTAATTAAACATGCTCATCTGTTTCTTATGAATCTTGAAATATTTTAATGGATTAGGGGGTCCTTGGGTAAGTTTTTTATTTTTAAGTAGCTTTAATATAAACTTTAATTTTGTGATTATGTAATCTTTCAAAAAAAAATTTGTGATTATGTATATAAATCATTTAGTTTAATAAATCTTGTTGATAGGACATATTTGCTGCTGGAACTCACACAACATTTTCTGCTACGGATTGGACGATGGCAGAGCTGATAAGAAACCCAAGAAGCATGAGAATCTTACAGGATGAAGTGAGAGAAGTAGGCAGAGGCAAGAAGGAGATAGACGAGGGAGACTTGGAGAAGATGCCTTATTTGAAAGCTGCGATCAAAGAGAGTTTTAGACTGCACGCTCCTGTCCCATTACTAGTCCCTCGACAATCAACTAAGGATACCAAACTACTAGGTTACGACATCGTTTCAGGCACGCGTGTGGTGATCAATGCGTGGGCGATTGGTAGAGACCCATCGTTGTGGGAAAATCCAGAAGAATTTCATCCAGAGAGATTTCTTGACTCCAACATAGACTTCAAAGGCCTTCATTTTGAGTTGGTACCATTCGGAGCTGGGCGGAGGAGCTGCCCGGGCATTGCATTCGCGGCACCCGTTATTGAACTCGCAATCGCCAAATTGGTACACAAATTCAACTTCCGATTGCCGGACGGTGGAGGAAAAGCGGAGGAGCTGGATATGAGTGAAGCGTTTGGAATCACAATGAGTAGAAAACATCCACTGCTTGTGGTCGTATAAAATGCTCATTGATTTGTATAATAAGTGTAATAATTTGGATGTATTCCTCATTTCATAAGGGTGAGCTTGTTATAAGATGTAAATCCCTAATTTCTGCTGCCAAACTCTTTTAAATAAGTCAAAATTTATTTCTTTAATCTTTGGAAAATGATGTATAAGTTATCTAGCACGTAGTCGAAAACCCAAAATTGATAATTTTCTTTTCTGAAGAATAACTGTGAAGAAAGAGCTGCAAAATTTCTGTCATTCTTGAGTATTCTCGTTAATTAGTAGAGTGTCAATAATTTAAAACTTTTATTTAACTTGTACTTAGTTTTCTCGTTAATTATTTGAGTTTGAATATTTTAAATCTTTCATTTAACTTTTACTTCATAAATAAATATGATTAAATATTTAAGCCTAATATTTTGAAAATCTTTTAGTAACCATTTCTTTTTTAAATGAATGGTCGTTTTCGATTTATTCTTATTTATCAGAAATTTGATTTTAGTACTCCCTCCGTCCCATTTTAATAGTTTTGTTTTTCATTTTCGTATGTTCTAATTTAATTTTCTCGTTTTTAAAAATAGTAATTTTTTCACAATTAATATTAAAAAATTAATTTCATTTAATTTATTTTACACTTACATGCTTGTTATTGTGTCAAAATCAAACCATTCTTACTCGCAAAAAAAAAAATCAATAGTGTTCTCATTTTCTACAGTATAATTATCGTACGTATCTTGTGTTTTCTCTTTCCTAGATCTGAATTTAGAGATCTGTGAAAAATATATTAATGTAACAAAACCATTGATGTTAACGTTTTGTCTCTTCATTGAAATTAAAGAACTCACTCGCCTTAATCTTTCAGAGGTGGCGCGCCACCACCCGAAAATGCTGCCACCATCTCCGAGATTGCTTTCCAACAATGCGATATGTACACCACCATGGCAAATATCGCCATCACTCCCTCTATTCCCTATCCAACAACACAAGTCTAGAAATATATAACTCAAAGATAATATATCTACTGATTTAGTTTTACAGACTTGAAGTCATTAGGATCACTTAGACTCAAAAGAACACTTCGTATAAGCTTGATGACAACCTCTAAATCAAAATAATAGAAAAAATGAGGTTGTAAATGAAAACAATGGGGTTGAAAACTCTACTTTTGGGAGGATCCTTATCTGTGGCACCGATGTGCCGATTCTGTTATTCACCAATCACTACAAGAAAAACGTAGAACGACAACAGTTAAAAACCGTTGTCGTAGCTATATCTGAACTGTAGACGTAGGTTGTGTTGTTGTAGATACCCCCTACGACAACGGTTTTTAACCGTTGTCGTAGCTACTTACCACAACGGTTTAAAATTGTTGTCGTAGGCTATAACCAATCGTTGTCGTAGCTATATGTTGTCTAATAAATTACCCCTACGACAACGCTTTTTCACATTCTAAACAACAATTAATTATAATATTAATATAAAACATGTTTGTAAACTATTACGTAAACAAAATAATACACAATTGAAATCACGAAATCCACTAAAATATAATTAAAATTTTCATTAGCAATCACAAGTCATCAACAATATTCCCAAAGTATTTGACAATCAGGGAGCGGATCCAGTGAGAAAACTCTTAACGTGAGAAAGTGAGAAAGATGCTTGATTGTATTCAGGTCGTTGCTTGATTGCAATGTTGCTTGATTGTGCTTTAGTTGTTGCTTGATTATTTTGTTGCTTGATTGCATTTTAGTTGTTGCTTGATTCAATATCAACCATTGAATTTTTTAGATCTGATGGACATGATTCATTATTTTTTCTCACAGGGGATTTTTTTTACATGATCCCTCCTCTTGGCAATCAATATCTCAAAATATAAAATATCCCAAACTACAAAGTAAATATTTATCTATCAATATCCGAAAATACAAAGTAAATACTTGTCCATCAACCATCATACATATTCTTGAACACAGACGGCCCATTCCTTGCGCACATCATCAATTTTCTCAACAGAATAACTCATTTTGAACTGTTAACAAAAAAGCAAAAAAAAAAATATTTACATCGGTAGATGCATAATGATAAATATATTCAACTAATAAGAACAATGACTAAGAGAGGCGCTTCACAGGGACTAAATAAAAATTACATTAAAAATTACAAGAAAAAAAAATAAATCATAACAAAATAACAAAAGTAAATCATAAAACAAATAAAATGTGACATGAAATAGTCCACGTAGGAGTCTTTCTTTTATTTAGGACCCTATTTTTGAAATAAATTTATTAATGATTAATTCGTTTTCGTCCTACGAATTTCATAATTAAGTTACGAACATACCTTGATTATAGTCCACTTAGGAGTCTTTCTTTTATTTTGTTGCTTCTCCTTCATTAATGAAATGCAATCTTTTCTCCTTCATGTGTAAATGTTAATTATCATTGGTTCAAAATTTTAAGCCATCTTCAAACCCACTTTACTAACTACAAAGCTCAATTTCACTTCCCTTAACATATAACCATGGTAACAAAAAAAAAAAAAAAAAAACACAGGTAATTAAACACTAACAGCACTAGAAGAGCATATCCTAAACTAACAGCTTTGCGAACCACAGATAGATGCATTAGAAATAATAAGGAAACACGAGAACCATAGACAAGAGAGCATGATTATTAACTTACAATTTTAGCAAATTTTTCTTTTAGTTCATCTCCTTCATATATTTCATATTTGGACTTTCTTCCTTCGACCCAAAGTGTAGCTTGAGTAATTTCAATATCATTTGACACCAATGAAGACTGCAAGAATGAAGAATTGATCACTTTCAGGTCCTATTTGTTTTGAGTTCTGAACCGTTATTTTCAGCTAGCTACAATCTAAACACTGAAAACACATTTTCAATTTCTACTCACTTTTCAAGTCCTTAATCATTTATCCAATCATATATACATATTTACAGAGAGACCCAGTACTTATACATTCATCTGTTCACAATAATCACAAAAAATATTCATCTTTTCATGTTAACCAAAAACCTGAAACATAATCAATATGCATATTTTCATTTCCAACCTATAACTCTAAACATCATACCAAAATCATTACATTTTCACTAAAATCAACACACAACATACACTATGTTCAAAATACTAGAACATGGAAATTGAAGCTGGAATGAAACTAACTAACGCCTTAGGTTTTCACTTAGGCCATGTGTAGGTATATGAAGAAAAATTTCAACATATTTCATATTTTCATAGATGATGAGATCCTTTCTCACAGGTTTGTGTTAATGGTGTTCTTGTTTTACTTATCCCCACCGCTCATTCAATACCCAAAACACAACTTCATACATAGGCAGATTGGTAATGATTGAGGCTTTTTGCATCACATCAATCAGCAGAGAAATTGAAAGTATTTACAGGGTCAGCCCTCAGAGTTCAGACAATCTAAATGAAACAATATCATCTGGTCAGACAATGACTTAACATTACATTAGTATCCATACGATAATATGTATTTTAGTATCGCTGAACAAAAGGTGTATCTTTCTATGCATCCAAGGAAAAAATCGTATCTAATATGACTAATTGAAAAATCATTGTCTAATCATATGGTATGAGGTTCACAATCAACGGGAAAACTTATTAGGGAAAATGAAGCACAACAGCTATACTGTTATAGTCTTATTTTTGCTAAAGCAACAGTACTTTGCTAACTTAATGTTTTTGTAACAGACCAAATGAATTCGAGAGTCTTACATAATAAAGGCAAAATAGTTAAAGTAAGGATTTTCTCTGAGAAACATTGCACAACCTGGCTTGTAGCAATTTCTCTGAATAATCAAAAAAGAAGTTGTTCACCTCAAAAATTGTCACCACAAAAAACAATATACACCAAAAACAGATAAAAAATTTGCAGCAAAAAATGGGGGAAAATAGAAAATATGCTATTTAACCAACAAGGATGTTGGAGTCGGAGTCGGAGCCGGCTGAAACAGAATAAGCCTTTGGTGGTGGCGCAGGACGTGGGTGCGCGCAGTGACGCAGGGCACGGGTGCGCGCGGTGGCGCAGGGCATGGGTGCAGTTGTGGCAGTTGGGTTCAGGGGCGAGGGTGGGTGCGGTGGTGGAAGTTGGGTTCAGGGGCGAGGGTGGGTCGACGGTGAGGGCAAGTGGCGCAGCTGTGCAGGCGGAGGTCGGATGTGGGGAGGGCGTACGGCGATGAGGAAAGGGGTAGGAAATTATAAAATTAATTTGGGGATTTTGGTTTTGGGGAAATTAAATAGGTTTTCTAGTTTTTAGTAAATTAGGATATTATATTTAATTAATTTTAATTGTAAATAAATTACTAAACACTAAAATAACAATACTGAAAAAAAATTGATGTCTTTTATGTTATTAACAACACTTAAACAACAACGGTAAACACGAACCGTTGTCTTTTTGCGTTTTAAGATTCTAATAGAAACGGTTTATGCTAATATCACTCTATGACAACGATTTTAAGCATAAATCGTTGTCTTTTCAGTGTTGTCTATGAGTTTTTTTCTTGTAGTGGATGTGTTCTTCAGTCTGAATTCTGCAAGATTGTGGAGGCTGATGAACACTCATTTTGTGCATTTTGCTTATGTGAATCCGCTAACTATTTGTCTTAGATTAGATCATTACGTAGTATTTCTGTGCCATATTCATATTCTTTTAGAAAAATATTACGTTTGGCTTGGTTTTGGGTTGTTTATGCAGGTTTCACGCACAATTGAGCCGTATACACGATATGACAAAGTACCATGGAGCCAATCGATGTTCGTTTCCATCAGGAAGAGCAAGAAGTGAGAAAAGACCGAACCCAAATACGTTTTAGGCCAAAATTCAATGGAAACCCACACAGAAAGCAGTTGATGTTCAAAGAAGCAGTCTCGAATTCCTCCACACATGGAATTCGAGCTAATGGAGCATGGAAATAGATAGATCTTCGAGTTAGCTTTCCAATACAACTGGAATCGGGTCAATCGGAGTTCGGGAGCAAAAGTTGTGGCCAAAACCGTGAGACTGCACACGTTCGTGACAAGAACGGCGACCCAGATTACAAAAACGGCAATCGCCGTTTATGCTTCTGGGTCGCCGTTTTCGTAATTTTCACCATTTTCCTTTGGCACATGAACGGCGACCCATGCACATGAATCCCGATCGCCGATCGTGTTTTATGGGTCGCCGATCGGGTTATTTTGACGAATTTTTTGGCCCAAATCCCATATCTTTTCAGATTTGAAGAAGATAAGTATAAAGAGAGTCTCCCAAGTCATAAAATCGACCCCTTCCTCATTATTTTAGACCCTTCACCATATTTTTGAGAGATAAACCTTTTGAGAAAGCTAGAACGGAGGAGACTTGAAGAGCGGAGATTGAAGACTTGAAATCGGAGACAACGGGTTTTTGGTTTTCATGTTTTCCATGTTTTTGACTCTTTACCTCTCTGTTTTTATGGAACTTAGCATGATTGGCTAAGTCATTTGTAGATTCTAGGGTTTGAAACTTGATGAATTTTATGCACATATTTATTTAATTTAATTTTCCTTTTCCATTCACATTCTAATTATTCTTGGGTTTTGATTAATTGCTTGATATTGGTCATTGATGGCAATTTGATTGGTCTATCTTTGAACCGGAAGGTCTAAGTTTATCAATAGGTTGCAGGATAATTAGATTTAATAAATTGAATGTCCAGAAGGAATTTGAATTATTAAAGGGTTTTAAAATCTGATGTTTTAATTAAGAGTAGAAGTCCTCCTGTGCATCCAGAAGGAGTCATTAGGTATTTTATTTCCATGTTATGGTTTAGAGTTCGGAAGAATCACTTGATAACATAAATGCGATTAACTCATGTTTTGGAAATTAAATTGGGATTGGATTGAAGAAATACTGCATAATTATTCATCATAGTGGATTGTTCTGGAATCCTGTTTTCTCCATATTTTCTACACTCAATCTTTTAATTGTCTTTTTAATTAATTGCTTTTCAATTATTGCCTAGTATAAATAAATCAAACTCTTTTACCGATGTGTCTAGATAGTAGTAAGATATCTGCATTTTAGTGTTTGATTATATTTCGAGCCTGCAATCTTTGAGTTCGATAAATTATTACTTGCCCTCTGCAGTGGTCTGTACACTTGCAGAATAACGTGTTGCATAATACGCTATCAAGTTTTTGGCGCCATTGTCGGGGATTGCATAGATTTATAATTTACACTAATTATGATATTGCGCCACTAATCTAGACTTTATCTTACGCACTTTTTTATCCTGTATATTTTTTTTAAAATTTTGTGTCTAGCTACAGACGTTAAATAAAGCGCTTGTTGGGAGATAACCCAATTTTTACTACTTTCAGTTGTTTAATTTTGGAGTCTTATGTCATTTATTATGTCTAGAGTTCACGTATTTTGTTTAAGTTTGTTGAGTGCAGGAAAAGAGTTAGAAATGCGGGGATTTACTGAAAATTACAAAAACGGCGACCGAGGAGCAGATGCGGGCAGTTCATGGCCGCCACCGCAGTGAGGATGTCTGAGGTCTCATACACATCTCCGTGATCTTTTTCCCCACAAACTTATTCCTTCCTTCGTATCGAATAAGTTTGGGGGAGGGGGATGTGATCGGGCGATGTGTGTTTTTACCCTTTTATTTTTCTTTTTCTTTACTTTTTGAGTTGATATTTGACCTGTGATAAACACTCATTTTGTGCATTTTACTAATATGAATCTGCTCACTTTTGACCTTAGATTAGATCATTACGTGGTGTTCTCATGCATTATTCATATTCTTTGAAGAATTATTACGTTTGGGTTGTTTCTGGTTGTTTATGCAGATTTCATGCACAATTGAGTTGTTTTCAAGATACGATCGAGCACCATGAAGTTAGTTGATGTGTCGATGCACTAGGACGATGAAAAAGTGAGAAGAGATAGACGAAAAAGCTTCAAAAATCCAGTTGCGATGTGAACGGCGACCCAAGTTACATGATCGACGGTCGTCGATCATGCATTTGGGCCGCCAATCACGTAAATTCTCAATTTTCCCTTCGGCGCATGAACGACGACCTAATTACATGAACGGTGATCGCCGTTCATGCTTTTAGGTCGTCGATCATGCAATTTCTGGGCTTTTTGCACGGCACACGGATGGCAACCCGAGCACACGCTCGGCGGTCGCCATCGACGCATTTTGGGTCGCCGATCATGACTTTTTGGGCGAAAATTGATCCAAAACCCATATCTTTTTGGGTTTGAACAAGATAAGTATAAATAGAGGCTTTCAATACTCAAAAGGCTCCTTCACTTATTTTTTTGTGCATCGCTTATTGAGAAAAGAGAGAACGAAGCAGAGTTTGAAGATTGAAGACTTGAGATTGAAGAATACTGGTTTTTGGTTTCATGTTTTCTATATTCTTGTATCTTCTTTTCTCTGTATTTATGGAATTTAGCATGATTGGCTAAATCCCCTAGTGATTCTAGGGTTTTGAAACTTGTTGAATAATCATTCCATTGTTTATATGATTTGATTTTCCCTTTTCATTGATGTTTTAATTATATCTGAGGTTTTCTTTAATTACGAGATACTGGCCATTGATTGTAATTCGAATTGGTAATTTTTGAACCGAGAGGTCTAGGTTATTGATTAAGATGCAGATTAATTAGATTTGATAGGTCAATTATCCGATAGGAATTTGAACTATTGAAGGGTTTTAAAAATCTAAGGTTTTATCAAGAGTAAAAGTCCTTTTGCGCATCCGAGAGGAGTCACTAGGTCTTTTATTTCCATGTTATGGTTTAGAGTCCGAGAGGGTCGCCTGATAATATTTATGAGATTAACTCACGTTTTTGGAAATTAAATTGGAATTGGATTATATAAATGATTGTTTGATAAGTTCTTCAAAGTGGATTACCCTGGAATCCTAGTTTCTCTTATTTTCTCAACTTTGATAATTTAATTGTTTATTTTAATTATTGCTCAGTTCTAAATAAACCCAAACTCTTTATTCGGATCGTCTAAATAGTAATAAAATAACTGTGCTTTAGAGCTTGAGTGTATTTCGAATCTGCAATCTTCGTGTTCGATAAATTATAACTTGCTCTCTGCAGTGGTCTGTACACTTGCAGTTTTAGCGTGTTGTAAAATACGCTATCAAGTTTTTGCCGCCGTTGCCGGGGATTGCAAAGATTTATATTTGATACTAATTCTGTTATTGCGTCACTACTTTAGACATTAACTGTTTTATTTTTGCATTTTATTTTATTTTGCTGTCGCGCTACTCACTTCTGGTGTTCTATTTCAGGTAGTATATGCGAACCAAGTCGAAGGGTCCAACACTTGAACCCATAGATTCGGAAATCAAATCCTCCTGCCGAAGGAATTCTGCCAGAAGAAAGTTAGCATTCCCAATGGCCGACAATAATCAAGCGGCGCAGATAGCTGATTTGCAGAGGCAGCAGCAGGAGATGAATCTGAGACTCCAGGAGCAGCAGCCTCCGGCTGCACCTCACCAGCCGACTATTGATGAGATGTATGAGCCGATGACTGACATGCATCGTCATGCAGATTTTGGGCTGAAGGTGGATACACCGAACTTTGAGTTGAGAACTGGATTGATTCAGACCGCCCAACAAAATCAGTTTGGGGGACTAACGTCTGAGGATCCCCATGTGCATGTCCAGTCTTTCTTGCTGCTGTGCGATATGGTCAAGCAGAATCAGGTGCCGATGGACTACATCAGACTGCGCCTGTTCTCATTCACACTGCGTGACAGAGCCCTCTCTTGGTACCTGTCTCTGAATCGCAGTGCGATCACTACATGGGAGGAATTATGCAAGCTGTTTCTGATCCAGTTCTTCCCACCCAGCAAGACCATACAACTGCAGACTCAGATCACACAGTTCAGACAATTTGCTGGGGAGTCACTTTATGAGGCATGGGAGCGTTACAAGGATTTGTTGCGCGTCTGCCCTTGCCATGGTTTTACTGAAAAGCAGCAGGTCTGCCACTTCTACAGGGGGTTGGACAAGGAGACTCAGAAGCTTGTGAATGCTTCAGCTGGAGGGTCATTGACTGCTAGGCCACCACAGGAAGATTTAGATTTGCTGGAAGTTATGGCAAAGAGTGAATACAACTGGCCTACAGATAGGCTGGAACGGAGGATAGCAGCAGTGGATGATACTGGGGTATGGCTGCTGAGATTAAACTGATGAGGCAGGAGGTGGCTGCATCTACAAAATCTATAGAGCAGCGCCTCTCCAAGCTGGAGAACAACATACCTCATCAGGGATTTGATCAGGGAGTTGAGATGCAGATGGAAGATGCTAACTATGTAAATCAGAGGAACTTCCAGAACAACAGGGGATATCCGGCAGGGAACATGACTTATCACCCCAACTACAGGAATCACCCCAATTTCTCCTACGCCAATCCAAACAATGCACTGCAGCCCCCACCTGGTTTTTTTTGCGAACAATGGGGCTGTGAACGAGCCTAATGAGCCAAGCATGAGGGAACTTCTGACCCAGTTTATTTCTGTGTCTACTGCTAAGACTAATAAACTTGAGGGTGATGTGGCTCAATTACAGACTGGTATGGGGGAGATGGGGAAACACTTAAAGCAGATGGATACACAGATCTCCTAGATTGATAATGTGATTGGCAATCAGCACACTCCTGGACAGTTTCCCAGCAATACCATAGTAAACCTGAAGGACCACTGCAATGCCATTACTACTTGCAGTGGTAGGGGTTATGAGGGCCCATCTATGCCCGTTAACACGCCTGTGCAACCTGAAGTTGCACAGCCTGCTCCTGTTCTTCCTGAAGAAGAACAAACTCAAAAGAGCAAGGGAATTGGTCCTGTAGACAATTCCAAATCAGCTGGTCCCATCGCTGTTCCCTTCCCACAGCGATTTGCTAAGAAGCAAAAGGAGGAGAGATACAAGAGATTTCTGGAGCATATGAAGAAAATCCACATCAACCTCCCTCTGATTGAAGTTGTGCAGGAAATTCCTGGGTACATGAAATTTCTGAAGGATATGGTTACCCAGAAGAAGCCCTTCGGCGTATTCGAGATTATGAATTTATTTGAAGAATGCAGCGCCATTATTCAGAAGAAAATGCCGGTAAAAAGGGTTGATCCGGGCTATTTTTCTATCACATGCGTGATTGGAGGGCAGACTTTTGAGAAGGTGCTATGCGATTCAGGGGCCAACATCAATCTGATGCCCTTATCTATTTTTAATAGACTGAGGATCGGGGACATCAAACCGACCACCATCAGACTCCAGATGGCTGACAGGTCGGTGAACTACTCTAAAGGGGTAGTAGAGAATGTGCTAGTGAAGGTAGGGGAATTCATCTTCCCAGCTGATTTTGTGGTCCTAGACATGGCAGAGGACCGAAATATTCCACTCATCCTTAGGAGGCCTTTCCTCAACACTGCTGATGCCCTCATTGACATAAAGAAAGAAGAGCTCACGTTGAGGGTGAACGACGAAAAGATCACTTTCTCCATCTACAAGGCCATGGAGCGCCACGACTCAGATGACTGCTTTGAGGAGTGCGATATGGTACAGGTTTTGTATCCTTGTGACTCATCTGTTAATTCTACTGATTCTTTGGATTATGGGGTACAAAATTCTATTTATTCGTGTGATGAGCTTTATGATGCCTGTGATAAGCTGCTAGAGTCTGTTCTAGCATTAGATGGTGCAGGTGAAAAGAGCAGGTTGGAAAGTGCTAATTTTCTGAAGCTGAGGAGTGAGGAAGAAGAAGAGGAAGCTCGCAAGAAAACCTTGCTGCAGGAGGACACGAAGGAGCCTCCAGTGCTAGAACTTAAACCCCTACCGGACCATCTGAGGTATGCCTACTTGGGCGAAAACAACACATATCCGGTAATAGTATCTGCCACCTTATCTACTAGTCAGTTGGATAGATTACTGCGGGTTTTGAGAGACCACCAATCTGCTATTGGGTGGTCGCTATCTGACATAAAGGGTATTAGCCCTTATATTTGCATGCACAGGATTTTACTTGAAGATGGGTACAAGCCTAAGGTGCAGCCGCAGCGAAGGTTGAACCCCATTATGTAGGAGGTGGTGCGAAAGGAGGTGCTGAAACTACTGGACGCTGGCATGATCTATGCCATATCAGATAGCGAATGGGTGAGCCCCACCCAAGTGGTGGCCAAAAAGGGAGGCACAACTGTCATCAAGGACGAGAGTGGCCAGGAGATCGCCCACAGGCCTGTTACAGGCTGGAGGATGTGTATCGACTACAGAGCACTTAACAGTGCTACTCGTAAGGAGCACTTCCCTCTCCCTTTTATTGATCAAATGCTGGATAGGTTAGCGGGTTATGATTTTTACTGCTTTTTGGATGGTTATTCTGGATATAACCAAATAGCAATAGCTCCCGAGGACCAGCATAAATATGCTTTTACTTGTCCTTATGGTATTTTTGCATACAGATGCATGTCATTTGGTTTATGTAATGCCCCTGCTACATTCCAGAGATGCATGATGTCTATATTTAATGGGCTAGTTGAAAACATTATGGAAGTTTTTATGGATGATTTTTCTGTGTTTGGTCATTCATTTGATAAATTTTTAGAAAACCTGATTACTTTTCTACAGCATTGTCAAGAAACTAACCTGGTTTTGAATTGGGAAAAATGTCATTTTATGGTGCGAGAGGGCATTGACCTCGGTCACAAAGTTTCTGCTGCAGGTTTAGAGGTAGATCGTGCCAAGATTGTGGCGATCTCAAGCTGCCACCCCCCACCAATGAGAAGTTAGTGAGGAGCTTTTTGGGTCATGCAGGCTTCTACCGGAGGTTTATAAGGGAGTTTTATAAAATCTCTAAACCTCTGAGTTCTCTACTTATGAAGGATGCAAAATTCATTTTTGATGAACACTGTTTGCAAGCCTTTGAGAAGCTGAAGCTGGCCCTCACAACTGCTCCAGTACTTATCTCACCAGACTGGTCAGAGCCCTTCGTTCTGATGTGCGACGCCAGTGATACTGCAGTTGGGGCTGCCCTGGGTCAGATAAGGAACAAGATTTTCAGGGTCATTCACTATGCCAGCAAGACGTTGGATGAAGCCCAGGTCAATTACACTACCACTGAAAAGGAGCTTCTAGCAGTTGTCTTTGCACTTGACAAGTTCCGGGCGTATCTGGTTGGGGCGAAGACGGTGGTCTACACGGATCATGCTGCGATCCGGTATTTGTTTGAGAAGAAAGAGGCCAAGCCGAGACTAATCCGGTGGATTCTGCTGCTGTAGGAATTTGATATGGAGATTAAGGACCAAAGAGGATGTGAGAACGTGGTAGCAGATCACCTGTCTAGGCTGGAGAATCTGGTGGAGAGAGATGATCCCCGAATTCGGATCACTGAGGTTTTTCCTGACGAGCAGTTGCTCGTAGCTGAGGAGGTCGATCCATGGTACATGGATCTGGTGAATTATTTAGTAGCAGGTGTTCTACCGCCTGATATGTCCTCACATCAGAAGAGGAAGTTCTTGCATGATTGCAAGTTTTACTACTGGGATGAGCCCTTCCTTTACCGCCGTTGTGCTGATATGGTGATCCGGAGGTGCATCGGAATGCAGGAGCGAGAATAGATAATGGGGGATTGTCATTTATCCCCCTATGGAGGCCACTGTGCGGCGAACATGACAGCCATAAAGATCCTCACAAGTGGATTTTACTAGCCTACCGTTTACCGCGACTGTCAGAAATTTGTGGCTAGCTGCAACAGATGCCAGAGGATGGGGAGCATCTCAAAGAGGGATGAGATGCCTCAGAAATACATACTTGAGATAGAGCCCTTTGATGTATGGGGCATTGATTTCAAGGGACCATTTCCTAAGTACCATGGATATCAATACATCCTTCTGGCTGTGGATTATGTGACCCGGTGGGTTGAGGCTATCCCCATTGTGACTAGTGACTCGAAGGTGGTGCTCAAGTTTCTACAAAAGAACATCCTAACTCGCTTTGGAGCACCTCGAGCACTGCTGAGTGATGGAGGGTCACACTTCAAGAACAAGTGGCTGGGGAGTCTACTGGCAAAATATGGAGTTCATCACAAAATTACATCTCCATACCACCCCCAGGCCAATGGGCAAGTTGAGTTGGCCAACAGAGAAATTAAGCAGATCTTGGAAAAGTCTGTGGTTTCCAGGAAGGATTGGGCCACTCGCTTGGATGATGCTCTATGGGCATATAGGACTGCATTCAAGACTCCAATTGGTATGTCGCCGTATCAGTTGGTGTTTGGGAAGTCAAGCCATTTACCGGTGGAACTGGAGCATAGAGCGTATTGGGCAGTAAAGAAGATCAACTGGGATTTGATGACTGCGGCTGAGCAGAGGTGTCAGCACCTGACTGAGCTGGAGGAGTTCCGAACTGAAGCATACGAGAGTTCTAGGTTGTACAAAGAGCGCGCCAAGAGATTCCATGATCAGCGCATTCGCAGCCGCGACTTCACGCTAGGGGATTAGGTACTTGTATTCAATTCCCGCCTCCGTTTGTTTCCTGGAAAGCTTAAGTCTAAATGGACTGGTCCATATGTGATTCAGAAATTCAATTCTAATGGTACTTTCGATTTACTGGGTTCTGATGGCTCACACTTCACTGTTAATGGTCATAGAGTCAAAACTTATGTTTAGTCCGAGTCTGTGTCGTTCGTTCGCGAGCTTCACCTAGCTGATCCATAGGATGTGTACTGCTGTGTCTAGCTGCAGACAATAAATAAAGCGCTTGTTGGGAGGCAACCCAACTTTTATCTGCTTTTATTGCTTTGTTTTGGTCATTTTTCGAGTCATTCTACCCCATTTTCCACATTGTACATTCACTTTTGGTTGTTAAGTCCATTGGGTGCAGGAAAGGTGATTAAAAGAAGGATTTTCGCTGGAAATTACACAAACAGCGACCTGGGACGTGAACGGCGGTCGCCGTACGTGAAATGCAAGTGGCCGAGTTCGTCGTCAAATTCTTTTGAGGTTTGTGACATGAACGGCGACCCGAAAACATATTTGGCGGTCGCCAAGTATGTTGGTTGGGTTGCCACTCAAGTTAAATTTATTGATTAGGTACGAGGGGGAATTGGCGACCCATTTACATGAATGGCGGTCGCCGTTCATGTAAACGGGTTGTCGTTCATGTATTAATTCTGAATTTTCATTCGTGACATGATCGGCGATCCGGAACACGAACGGCGGTCGCCGATTGTCTAATCTGGACCGCCGTTCGTGCAATTTCAGGATACAAAGCCATTTTCTCCCCCCTTTTCCTTTTCACTTTACAATTTCTTCTCCCTCCAACCCTTAAACCCACGCCTCCTCAACATCTTCTCTCTACACATTCTTCTCCAATACACAAAATCACTACAAATCCCTCCACACATTGCCTACCCACCACAGTTAGAAGCCTTCCATTCGTTTACTTTTTCCAATTTCATTCAAAAACGTGGAATCCCCAAATCTTAGGGTTTGAAATTTTAGTTCATATTTTACTACATATTCAAGGTAATTCTCGTATTTCTGTTATGTATTTTGTTTTCATGCATGTTAGTTCATTCCATAGTTGATAATGTACATTGAACTTTGGATTATTTGCTATAATTTTCATTTATACCTATTAGGTTGAGTTTAAATATCATATGTGAGCATGTTTATGTTTATTGTTGACTAGTTTAGCATTCCTAAGTCTTAGATTTGAATTGGGGATTTGGATTCTTAAAAATTGAATTATGTGTAGCTTAGGACTTTGATTTTGGAGGCATTGCTACAATTATTCACATGTCTTGTTCTCTAGCTATCTTGGGTTGATCATTGCTTTCGTTGCTTTAATTCCATCGGTATTACTTTCGTTTAGATTTAGGTCTTATTTGCTTGTTTACTCTTGTTTGAGTTTGGGGGTAATGATTCTTGATATTGGAGTTGAAGATGGTGGAAGTTGATAATTAGAGTTTAGGAAAGTGAATTTAGTTGAGCCTACTCGAGGGGAATTACTTTACTGGCTTTGTACGGTGATAAGTTAGGATTTTCACCAACTTATCTTATTGTTCTTTGACTGTTTGTGTGATGTTTAGATCGTTTTTGTACTTATTTTCGTGCATCAGTTGGTTTTTGTACTTGGAATGTTGTGTTTGATGAATCGTGCAGGTTTCTAGTCGAAAAACAGAGGAATCAGGATCCAGTGCTCGAGACCTCGTCGATCGACGAGGGCCCTTAGTCGGTCGACGAGGCATGTTGATGGACAAGCGATCGACGGAAGAAGAAGGCCTCGTCGACCGATGCTGTTCAGAAGCGGTCGACGAGGCAGAAGACTGAGACGCGATCGACGAAGATCAGAAGCGGTCGACGCGCATGCGGAAATCCTGTTTCTCATCTGATTTGGAGATAGATGCATATCTAATCCTAGATAATGCTAGATACATCTTTCATCATTATAAATACTCATGTATAATTCGTTTTTTGGAGGAGAGTGTGTGTTTTTAGAGAGAGAAAATTAGAGCAA
>JAPKLW010000298.1:471760-499211 GCA_026898455.1 Plectranthus barbatus
TATATTATTAGCTCTGCTAAGTCACTGTTAAATAATTATAGTGATCATACGGCGTCGTTGTTGTCATGACAACTGGTTCTGATTATTGTTTTTCTCAAGTGCAGATAGATAGCCATGCCTCCGAGATGCCAAGCAATTGAGCCCCCCCCCCCCCGCCTACCCCGGAATCTATGGGGATTGACTTTGGTGAGGGAGACTATGCGGGAAATTTTGAAAGATTGGTCAAACGGGGAATTGAAGGCACGCGTTACTTCGACATCGACGCTCTTCAACAGCTTGGATTGTATGATGGTGTTCTGGAGTTGTTCAACAACATTGGGTAGGGACTCATTCTTGCTATTTCGGCCCTCACTCACAAAAGAATTACCTATGAAGTTCTCAGCTCACTTCGGGTCACCACAACTGATAGGACTACACCGAATGGGGCTCAATTCCGGGCAATGAATGAGGAAAGGAACCTCTCTGTTAAAGAAATCAACCGTGCGTTTGGGGTCCCCAATCTTGGCGACTATTTACGGACTCGAGGATTTAATGTTGCAGTCTTTTGGCCTCAGCTTACCCTTCCAGAGGACAGCAACTGGGTGTCGGGGACATCCAAGGCCACCTTGATCCGCAACCCGGTACTGAGGGTTATTCAGTGCATCCTTGCGCATACTCTTTTTGCCCGAAAAGACAACAGCTCTGTTAGGGAGTCCGAGCTCTTGGTCATGTACGCCATGCTGCACCAGCAGAAGTTGAATTTTGCTATGACTTTTTTACAATAATCTCGGCTCGTCGCATATGCCGAATGGGGAGTCATCTGCATAGGGGGTCTCTCGACCCACATCATACACTCTCTGGGAATTTCTACGGTCCGGATGCGTGCCGAGCCTCAGGTACTCATGAACTTGGAACAGTTGGCCGACCTCCGATTCATCACCACAAGCCACCCCCTTTCTACCTCCGACAGCAAAACAAGATGCATTTTCCCTGCCAAATCCCGAGCTCACTAATGTAAGGATTCAGCGTTACCGCACCAACTGGCTCTTGGACACACTGTCCCACACTCAGGCCATCCAGGCTGCAGAGGCCGAGCATGGACCTCACCGACCGGACGGAGATGACAGAGAGCAGCGAGGCAATCGACTACAGGGGGCGAGCGAGAACAGAGCTCCGGCCAGCCACTTCTCTTGGAGCAGCCACCCCCGGCTCACACTCAGGCAAGGTCTTCTACTCGACCCGCGGGGGAGTCCTCCGCCTTCTATGAGCATCGCGCACATCATGTGGTGTTCGAGGACCGATTGAGCCGCCTGGAGCAACAATGGGGAGACTGGAACGCTCAGCTCCAAGCGTTAGCTGCAGCTCAGACTACTTATGCTACCGAGCGCCGTTCTTTTCAGGAAGAGCAGCAGAATGAGTGGACTTCCCGGAGATCCTTTGAGAATCAGCAGCAGGAGCAGTGGGCGGTGCAACAACGTTATTTTGACCAGGAGCGGGAGCAGTAGCGACGCCAGCAAGAAGCCGAAGATCAGATGCGTCAGTTCATGGCCCGTTTTCCACAGTACTGGCCACCACCGCAGTGAGATTACATCGAGGTTTCCACACATCTCCGTGATCTTTTTCCCCACAAACTTATTCTTTCCCTTTGTATCGAATAAGTTTGGGGGAGGGGGATGTGATCGGGCGATGTGTGTTTCTTCTCTTCTCTATCTTTTCATGTATCTCTAACTGCTCTTACCTGTATTTGATTTCAGACTGTATTTGATGTACTAATTTGTGAACCAGTATTTGATTAAGTTATTTACTTTCCGTTATTTCCGTTATTTGCTTTAGTTTAGTTGAGTTGGGCCTGCATTTGGAAGCTCTATTATCTAATGATATTGTAATGGGATTTAAATGGCTTGGGTCGTGTTATCTGCATTATTGATCAAGTTCATGATGACAATGTTTTCTTTCTCGTGAAACTTGTACTGATTATTTGCACACGAATTGATGAGGTGTAGACTATTACAGAATTGATTTGTGGCCTCTAGGACATGCTTATAGCCTGTGAGAATTTGAGCCTGTGATTCGGTTGATTGAGAGAATGTCACTATGCATTGTACCTCTAGAACTTGCTCGGATTTTTGTCTCAAAACTGCAGTAGGAATTTCAAGGACTTAGATATGATCTTAGGCCATCATTTCAGTAGCCTCATTAAATCCAAACACTAACCCGATACATACTCCTTTGTTAGCCCAGTTGAGCCTGAATACCTTTCTTTCTTAACCCGGATGATAGGAGGTGTGGATGGACATGTAAGGGTACCTGATAATGTTAGGTGGTGAAAAATATAGTATCTCTATTTCAGTAACTAGTCTAAACACTTTTGGGATGGATAAGTAAAGTAGTACTGGTTGGGAATATGAGTACAAAAGAGTCTGTCAATATGTGGTCAAATAAAGTGCATAAAGAGTGCACAAGTGTTTCTGGATAAGTCAGTGTAGTATATGTCCAAGAGAATTTTGTAGTGGACACAAGATAAAAAATAAAAAATAAAAAAAGGGTGCTGATGAAAAAATCAAGTAAATGCACAGTGTGCATATTGTGTCCGTTGAATTAATAATGCACAAAAGTTGTGTATATGATTTCGTTGTCGAGTCTGAATCCTATTGAATTGCATTTATGGGATGCGTCGTGTTTCAGTTTAATTAGGGTCATTATTATTTGAGTCAGTCAGTTAACAAGTATGGTATGAGATGAGGAATACTTGGGTGAATGGAGTTATAAGGTTGTTATTATTCAGTCACTTAGCCAAATTTTCCATACTTGTCACCAATGTGCCTACATTAGAACCTAAAATAAAAACCTTTGTGATCTTTGTACTAGCATTCCCAAAGTCAGTAGAGAGTTTAGACGATGAGCAAGCTTATGGTAGGGAAGTTGTACAGTTGATAATCTAAGAGTATACACTAGCCTTTCTTGCAATGTGAGTAAAAACTTGAGTGATACACTATCCCGTGAGAAGCAGACTCTTAGAGGTCAAGATTGAAACTGTTTGGTTCGCATTGAGTTAATGATTGTTGCAGTGTTGGTGCGGGAATCACAAACCCATTTGTGTCTGAAACAAATAATGATCAATTAATGCACCCCTCGTGTTTATCTCTTTCTTTTAATTGTTTTTCCTCATTGTTCGAGGACGAACTATAGCTTGAGTTTGGGGGGTTGATAAACACTCATTTTGTGCATTTTACTGATATGAATCTATTCACTTTTGACCTTAGATTAGATCATTACGTGGTGTTCTCATGCATTATTCATATTCTTTGAAGAATTATTACGTTTGGGTTGTTTCTGGTTGTTTATGCAGATTTCATGCACAATTGAGTTGTTTTCAAGATACGATCGAGCACCATGAAGTTAGTTGATGTGTCGATGCACTAGGAAGATGAAAAAGTGAGAAGAGATCGACGAAAAAGCTTCAAAAATCCAGTCGCGACGTGAACGACGACCCAAGTTACATGATCGGCGGTCGCCGATCATGCATTTGGCCCGCCAATCACGTAAATTCTCAATTTTCCCTTCGGCGCATGAACGGCGACCTAATTACATGAACGACGATCGCCGTTCATGCTTTTAGGTCGCCGATCATGCAATTTCTGGGCTTTTTGCACGGCACACGGATGGCGACCCGAGCACACGCTCGGCGGTCGCCATCGACGCATTTTGGGTCGCCGATTGTGACTTTTTGGGCGAAAATTGATCCAAATCCCATATCTTTTTTGGTTTGAACAAGATAAGTATAAATAGAGGCTTCCAAGACTCAAAAGGGCTCCTTCACTTATTTTTTTGTGCATCGCTTATTGAGAAAAGAGAGAACGAAGCAGAGTTTGAAGATTGAAGACTTGAGATTGAAGAATATTGGTTTTTGGTTTCATGTTTTCTATATTCTTGTATCTTCTTTTCTCTGTATTTATGGAATTTAGCATGATTGGCTAAATCCCCTTGTGGATTATAGGGTTTTGAAACTTGTTGAATAATCATTCCATTGTTTATATGATTTGATTTTCCCTTTTCATTGATGTTTTAATTATATCTGAGGTTTTCTTTAATTACGAGATACTGGCCATTGATTGTAATTCGAATTGGTACTTTTTGAACCGAGAGGTCTAGGTTATTGATTAAGATGCAGATTAATTAGATTTGAAGGGTTTTAAAAATCTAATGTTTTATCAAGAGTAAAAGTCCTTTTGCGCATCCGAGAGGAGTCACTAGGTCTTTTATTTCCATGTTATGGTTTAGAGTCTGAGAGGGTCACCTGATAATATTTATAAGATTAATTCACGTTTTTGGAAATTAAATTGGAATTGGATTATATAAATGATTGTTTGATAAGTTCTTCAAAGTGGATTACCCTGGAATCCTAGTTTCTCTTATTTTCTCAACTTTGATAATTTAATTGTTTATTTTAATTATTGCTCAGTTTTAAATAAACCCAAACTCTTTATTCGGATCGTCTAAATAGTAATAAAATAATTGTGATTCAGTGCTTGAGTGTATTTCGAATCTGCAATCTTCATGTTCGATAAATTATAACTTGCTCTCTGCAGTAGTGTGTACACTTGTAGTTTTAGCGTGTTGTAAAATACGCTATCAACCTGCACTAATTGTATTAACGTGAACCATCAATTATGTATTCGTTTAAATTCCGTAATATTTTAGTTTGTCTTTTATTTTAGTGCGTCTGAAACTTGGGAAACTCTGTCATTTTATTGTACCGGGAATTGAATGGTTTGGTATGGGTTGTATTTGCATGATTGACCAAAGTTAATGATGACAACTGTTTCTTTCTCGTGAAACCTGTATTGATGACTTGCATATGACTTGATGAGGTGCATACTTTTACAGAATTTATTTTGGCCTCTAGGATATGCTTAAGCCTGTGAGAATTTGAGCCTGTGTTCTTTTCATTGAGAGATGTGTCACTGTACGCTTGCCTCTAGAACTTGCTTTAGTTTCTGTCTCAAAATTGCATAGAGGAATGCCATGGACTTAGAAATGATCTTAGGCCATCGTTTCATGAGCCTCATTAAACCCAAACACTAACCCATTACATAATCCTTTGCTAAGCCCGTTGAGCCTTTAAACCTTTTTATTCTGAACCGGATGATAGGAGGTGTGGATGGAGTTATATGGGTATCTGTTGATGTTAGGTGGTGAAAATGCAGTAGTTTATAGTGGTACATAATCCAAAGCCTTGTGATAGACACTTTTAGGCCATCTTTGTTAGCCAAATTATCTCAAACACTGTCCCTTATACAATTTTATCCTTAGTAAAGCCCCTTTGAGCCTGTTACTTTTATTTCTTGTCTATGAGTTAAGAAAAGCATTGTAGTTCTGTCTTGTCTATGAGGAAGTGCTATACACAGGTGAATAGTATCTTGTCTATAAGATTTAGGTAAAATAAAGGGTAGATTGATTTATATTGTTCATGATTAGCCTTTGAGTCTGTGTCTTTCTGTTCTTGTCTATGAGTGAAAGCTTGGATTCCTTCTTGTCTATAAGTTGAGGTGAAAAAATGATGGGTAATATTTTTCTTGTCTATGAGGCAATATTTGTAAGAGGATAAGAAATTTTCATTTGGTGATCAAAAGAAGGTTGGGCCCTAAGGAGAAAAAAAAGGGAGAGTTATTAGTATACAAGTTAGTCAGTCAATAAACAAATGCGGTATGTGATGGGGAGTTAGTTGTGTGAATGAAGTTATAAGGATGAATATGTTTAGTCACTTAGCCAAATATTCCATACCTTTACCAATGTGCCTACATTAGAACCTCAAATAAAGACCTTTTTTATCTTTGTTCTAGCATTCCCAAAGTCAGTAGAGAGTTTAGACAATGAGCAAAGCTATGGTAGGAAAGTTGTACAGTTGACAATTTGAGAGTATACACTAGCCTTTCATACAATTTGAGCGAAATTTGAGTGATACACTATCCTGTGAGAAGCAGATTTCTAGAGGTCAAAATTGAAACTGTAATTTGTTGCATTTAATTTGCGATTTCTGCGGTTGTTGGTGCAGGAATCACAATCCCCTTTGTGTCTGAAATGATTTTATGATCAATAAATGCACCCCTCGTGTCAATCCTTTTCTTTCATTTGTTTACCTCATTGTTCGAGGACGAACAATAGTTTAAGTTTGAAGGGTTGATAAACACTCATTTTGTGCATTTTGCTGATGTGAATCCGCTAACTATTTGCCTTAGATTAGATCATTATGTGGTATTTCTGTGCCGTATTCATATTCTTTTAGAAAATATTACGTTTGGTTTGGTTTTGGGTTGTTTATGCAGGTTTCACGCACAATTGAGCCGTTTACAGGATATGACAAAGTACCATGGAGCCAATCGATGTTCGTTTCCATCAGGAAGAGGAAGAAGTGAGAAAAGACCGAACCCAAATACGTTTTAGGCCAAAATTCAATGGAAACCCGTACAGAAAGCAGTTGATGTTCAAATAAGCAGTCGCGAATTCCTCCACACATGGAATTCAAGCTAATGGAGCATGGAAATAGATAGATCTTCGAGTTAGCTTTCCAATGCAACTGGAATCGGGTCAATCAGAGTTCGGGAACAAAAGTAGTGGCCAAAACCGTGAGATTGCGCACGTTCGTGACAAGAACGGCGACCCAGATTACAAAAACGGCGATCGCTGCTTATGCTTCTGGGTCGCCATTTTTGTAATTTTCACCATTTTTCCTTTGGCACGTGAACGGCGACCCATGCACAAGAATCCCGATCGTCGATCGTGTTTTATGGGTCGACGATCGGATTATTTTGACGAATTTTTGGCCCAAATCTCATATCTTTTTAGATTTGAAGAAGATAAGTATAAATAGAGCCTCCCAAGTCATAAAATCGACCCCTTCCTCATTATTTTAGACCCTTCACCATATTTTTTAGAGATAAACCTTTGGAGAAAGCTGGAACGGAGGAGACTTGAAGAGCGGAGATTGAAGACTTGAAATAGGAGACTACGGGTTTTTGGTTTTCATGTTTTCCATGTTTTTGACTCTTTACTTCTCTGTTTTTATGGAACTTAGCATGATTGGCTAAGTCCTTTGTGGATTCTAGGGTTTGAAACTTGATGAATTTTATGCACATGTTTATTTAATTCAATTTTCTCTTTCCATTCACATTCTAATTATTCCTGGGTTTTGATTAATTGCTTGATATTGGCCATTGATGGCAATTTGATTGGTCTATCTTTGAACCAGAAGGTCTAGGTTTATCAATAGGTTGCAGGATAATTAGATTTAATAAATTGAATGTCCGGAAGGAATTTGAATTATTAAAGGGTTTTAAAATCTGATGTTTTAATTAAGAGTAGAAGTCCTCCTGCGCATCCAGAAGGAGTCATTTGGTTATTTTCATGTTATGGTTTAGAGTTCGGAAGAATCACTTGATAACATAAATGCGATTAACTCATGTGTTTGGAAATTAAATTGGGATTGGATTGAAGAAATATTGCATAATTATTCATCATAGTAGATTGCCCTGGAATCCTGTTTTCTCCATATTTTCTACACTCAATCTTTTAATTGTATTTTTAATTAATTGCTTTTCAATTATTGTCTAGTATAAATAAATCAAACTCTTTTACCGATGTGTCTAGATAGTAGTAAGATATTTGCGTTTTAGTGTTTGATTATATTTCGAGCATGCAATCTTTGAGTTCGATAAATTATTAATTGCCCTCTGCAGTGGTCTGTACACTTGCAGAATAGCGTGTTGCAAAATACGCTATCAGAGGCTTGCCATTCTTCTCCTAGTGGTGGATACTCTGCTGCCAATCGGACCGCCTTCAAGGTCTTTTCTAGTGGTTTTTATTGGCCAAGTATTCACATGGATTGTCAATCTTTTGTGCAAATGTGTGACAAATGCCAAAGGATGGGCGATATATCGAAGAAAGATGAGATGCCCACTACCCCAGTGATCGAGGTTGATATATTTCATGTTTGGGGGATAGACTTTATGGGACCGTACCCACCTTCAGGGGGCTTCAATTATATTCTTTTGGTTATTGACTATCTTTCTAGATAGGTGGAGGTCATTCCTACTATAACAAATGACTCCAAAGTTGTGGTGAACTTCCTGCAGAAGTATGTGATGACTCGTTATGGCACTTCAAGAGCTTTGGTAAGCGATACTGGTTATCACTTTTGCAATCATACTTTAACTCCTTTACTTGCTAGATATGGAGTCAAGCACATAGTTACTACCCCAAACCATCCTCAAGGGAATGGCCTCACAAAGTTGTCTAATCGAGAGATCAAAGGAATTCTAGAGAAAACTATCAAGGATTGGGTATAGAAGTTCGATGACACACTGTAGGTTTACCGAACTGCATACAAAACTCATATTTAGGGTTTCAACTTAATTAAAAATTAGAAAATCATTTGTGCATCAATCGAAATAGAGGTGTGGGGCATGCTCACATTTTAAAACAAAAAAAACCCCGCTTTTTATTTTTCACACATAAACACGCACTGCTCTTTCTCTCCCAAAACCCCTAATCAATTTTTCTTGCCCAATCCTTCGTTTCTACCTGAGGTAAGCACTCTATTACTCACTCCTTTCGATTTGTTTGTGAATTCTACCTTCTTTTCTTGTATTTATTCAATTTCGAACTGTATCTGCCATTTATCTATTGTCTATGTTATTTTGTCTATTTAATTGCATGAATCGGGGTGAATTGGGTCGATATAGATTGTGACTGGGTTGCTTTTAGTTCCTTTATGGTTGAATGTTGAAATTTGTGGAGAATTGTTGGATTTTGGATATCAATTGGAACCCCCTTTACTGTTGCTTGGTTTATACTCTCGTTGGTCCTCGATCAGAGTATTTATTTATGCAGCGGAAGTATTAATAATGTCTTGCACTTATCTTGCTAAGGTCTCTACTTAGCAAGTGTTCATCAAATGTGTTTAAGCTCCAATATTCATTAGTTTAATTGCAGATTATACTACAACACTTGATATGTTGAGTTTCAAATATGCACACACATAATATAATGAAATAAAGCAGTGAAGAACACAAGGATTTATAGTGGTTCGAGAAAATGATCTACGTCCACTCTTCAGTCCTCCGACTGAAAGTTCACTATTCCATTGATTATAAGGTCAGGCTTGATCTCTAACGTTGAGTAGCTCCTACGTCTGGTCAGCGCGCACATTCAAGCACCTCGGTCTTCAATCTTCACCTTGTCGCTCCGTAAAGTGAGGACAAATCTCCCTTCTCGTTGGACGTCGACTGTTGGGAGTCTTATAATTCTTCCCAAAACCTATCCTTGTGTTGGCGATAGCCCGTGATAATCATGCTTGCACAGCAAGGTGACTGCTAGATTCTTTTTAGGATAGAAAGAATCCCAAATTTAACCTTAGAAGTTATACTTCAGAGATCTCGAGCTTCAAGTATAAAAGCTTGTGAAAAAGCTTCAATCAAGTACTAGCTCGGATAAGTTCACGTGGGTTTAAGAGTTTATGGATCTTCTCTTGATTTTCTCTGTAAATAGAATTTTGCGAACCTTTTAATCATTTTTGGACAACACCTATTTATAAGTGAAGATTCAAACGACTGCTTGAATCTTATCCGTTAGACTCAAATGAGTTGCTTGCCAATCTCTATTCTTCCTTTTTCTGCAACGCACAGTGACTCTTCAAGTCTCCTTCGTCTCTGATTGGCGTAGCTCCTATTTGTAGCCATCTTTGTCAGAACGGATCTTTTAGTTCGAACTTGAAGCCTCCGTTGTGTCTGTTGATTGTTCTTATCTCTGATTCGTCAGGTTTCCTTGTGATCTTTATCCTTCTTATTTACGACTCGTATTTTCTTGATTATTGTTGAGTGTTTACTAGCGGTTGACATACAACTAACATCTCAGCAGGCTCGTTAAAATCTCACAACATGCTTGCATTATTTCTTCAGTATTCTTTTGAGCGCGTTCACATTCCTCCGTGTTTGCTAGCCTTTACTAGCTTCTTCAGCAATCTTCTGCAATCTTCAAGTCTGCTGATTCTTTCAGTATTCGTGATTCTTCTTTTCTAGTTCTATTACAACTCAAGTATAAACTGACCTATACAGGACTTACATTTTGACTCGATACGAAGTTGCTAGAGACTAGATCGGCTTGAGCTTTGATGCTCCAAAAGATAATAAACATACATTGACAACCAAGGGGTTTTAATATTTCTAACAATATTCCTAACAGTTTCCCCCTTTTTTGGTGCGATCAAAGCCTCAATTCTGAGCTTTAATGCTAACTGGTCATGGGAAAGCTGATTACTGAGATTACGAGGTTTTCCTATCAAATCTATTCTCAGCATCTCAACTCCCTTAGACTCAGTATGGTTCCTAAATGTTCCCCCTCAAAATATCAAGGGTATTGCTCGATTATATATTTTTGCTTCAAGTAAATGGCTTTCAAATCATTTATCAGATAAGCACGTAGCACATTCACACAAAAATATCAAGCAATCATACAGGAACATATCACACACATCATCAATCCACGTAGTTTGCTGATTATATTGATTGTGTAATTTCAGCTAGATCAATTAATTCACCGTTGGAAAATAAGATTTTGTCTTCAACCTGGGTTAGTTTCCATTGAAAATATCATGCCATGATGTACAGGAAACATACACCTAAATTAAAAACATTTTTGTTATTCAGCTGGAAGACTTATAAGGTTTAGAGATTACTTCTTGGTCATCAAGGAATCTGAATCAGCAGCATTTTTGGCACTTGAGGAACCGGTAGTGGTCTTCTTCACGTTCTTGAGAGTCTCGAGCGTTACCTTCATGAAGTTGTCCACTACGGCTTCTCTCTCTCTCTTTTCTTCTAATTCTTTCCTTCTCCTCGATCCTTCTTTATTATTATCTCTCTTCTTCTTTTTGTTTCCATCTCAAGTCTTCTTCCAGTTTTCTTCTTGCTTCGAGGCGCCAAAACTTGTCTTTTTGTTCCTTCAATCTCTCTGCCTCCTCTGCTAAAATCTTCTCTTCCCCCTCTTTGATCGCAACAAAAAGGCCGGTGGAGAAGGTCTCAAAGTTATTCTGTAGAGTAGTGTGCAGTTCTTCATTTGCCTCGATCACTTGGTTCTTGACTTCCATTCGCACGAGCAGCACTATTTGCTCTCCAATGCTCCTTCCTACCATCATATGTATGAATTGCTGGAGGTCCCTCTGATAAGTGTTGGAGCTCAAAGGCTCAATTGACATGGTTTGGTGTTCCTCCGATAGCACAATTTGATTTGGGTAGTAGGTATGGTGGCAGTGGTGGCCAGTGCTTGAGACGAAGTGGTTGGTGGATCAACATTGATTGTTGTGGCAGGTTCATTCTCCCTAACTCTTTCTTCTTCAGCAGTGATGGGGGAAGGAGGCCTAAAGCTATCCATTCTGGATGACTTGTTAGCCAGTTGAGTAAGGATGCACTCATTGAACTCCAGTATCTTCCTCCGATCCTCTTCTCTCTTTCGTGCAGCTTCCTCTTCTGCTATCTTGATTTGCAGCTCAGCAGCTGCGGCCATCTGTCTTCTTGTTGCTGGGGATTTGAAGTGCTGAGTGAATGGTGGAGAATCTTCAGCAGCGTACTCGGACGGTGGCAATGAGCAATCTCTAGTTAGTGCTATATGTGCCTTAATCTTCTACAATCTGGCAGCAACTTGCTTCTCTGTCTACTGTCTCTTGGATGTCTGATCCATCCTATTATCTACCCATTCCTCTTCACTTCGCCATTAGTTGAGACCCATCCTGACCATCATTATCGCGCGGTCTTCGTAGTGCACTTCGTGAGTGGCATAGTTGAAAAATCTTCACCTATCAATCTCTATTCTCAACCATTCAAGATCACAAGACTCGTCCATTAATTTCGCAGGATATGTGTTTAAAACCTCGACAGTAACTTGAGCTTTAATAAAGACACAAAAATCTTTTTCCTACGAGATGAGATCATCATTCTTCTAATCTCTCACGGTGACAGGAGGACACCACTTAGCAATCCTCTTTGCTTTGAATTTCCTGTCAGGTGGTCCTTCCATGGGCACTCTCAATGTTTCTCCTCGAAACATGGATTCACAATCTGCAAGCAGCACACTCCCTTTGGCAGCCCCCAATGTTTCCTGCATTCTCCTCATTATCAGTACTAGGGATGTTACTAAAAGATATACCCGACACTTCGGGAGAGGCAGAAATTGTAATGCGTCTATACAAGAGTGACTCGATGGTGCTTTCAAGCATGGAGGTAGTATCTGCTTCTGAATTCCATCCTAGAACGGTAGATGGATCCATTCCCAATGCGCGAAGATACTGCTCATTTCGTGCTTGCACGCTTGCAGTGAGATTTGTTTGCAATCTTGCTCGGGCTTCATCATTCAAAGAGGTAGTGGCTTCTTTTTCCATTGGCGTCTCTTCAGCAATGCTCTCATTAGCCTCCATCTTCTCTGCTGTAGTGATGGCTTGCTGAACACCTTCCTGTGTAGATACCTTAGAATTTGTTGTACCCGTGACTTTCATCATCTCAAGGTCAGCATTCTCCTCATATGCTGACTTGTCTTCCTTTTCTGCAATCGGGATTTGGTTCACTTCCTTCACCAAATTGTATTCTGCCAGAATCGTAACAACTTGGCTTTCTCCTTGTGCAGCCAGTTGTTTCTCCTCAGTTCCTCTTTCAACTACAGAACTGCTTCCTTCTTGCACAGCAGTCTGTGACAAAACATTTTCAACATTGACCTCAACACTTACACTTCCATCTTGAGTGGTGACGGTCTGAATGGTCAGGGTAGCAGAAGTCATTTCCCCTTGCGCATAAGTATGCATCTTCTTTGATTCCATAAATGATTCTCTCCTCTGCCATTTTCTCAAATTCCGCATCTGACATGGCATCTGGATTCACAATCCTTTCTTCAACATTTCTAACTGGGTTTTTCCTTTTGTGGTTTGTGCCTTCTCGATGTCTCTTTTGGTGATGCGTCCAGATTTCTCACCAGCTTGAATCTTGGCGTTGCGCTCGGCATAGCTAGCCATGATGCTCGTACTGAGTATCCCTTTGTTCAAGAGTCATCTACAACTTAGCTTTATCAAATTCCTTCTATACGCGTGCCCTTTTTAGCACTTTCTCACGTTGCCTCTTCTTCCACGACTCCTCCTCGTCAGAGAATTCAAGCCTTCTCTTTGCATCCTTGGAGGCTGGTTCAGTGGACTCTGCCTCACTTTCCTTGATGACCTAGGGAACTGGTAGAGATGAGTCTACCACTGGCACTGTGACTTTAACTGTTGATCCTTGAAAGCGATCATGCTTTCCCTTCTTCTTGGTTTGCTCCTCATCACCTGCTGGCTTGCTCCATTTCTGTTGAGGACTTCTCTGCGAGCGCCTCTTCTTTACATGTCATCAACAACCAAACAATTCAATACGCAGAAAAATTAAACAATAAAATTGCGAGCAATTCACCAATATACAGATAGAAAACACAGATTGATTTCATTAAAACTAGCGAATAAACTACAGAATGAAGACACAACCAGAG
This sequence comes from Plectranthus barbatus, assembly GCA_026898455.1. Lineage (NCBI taxonomy): Eukaryota > Viridiplantae > Streptophyta > Magnoliopsida > Lamiales > Lamiaceae > Plectranthus > Plectranthus barbatus. Next base: position 485,291 of record JAPKLW010000298.1, read on the forward strand.
CTAATTTACTTGAACAAAAATCTTCACGGCCGCGGTTCAGCAGAAGATTATCTGCCGCATTTGGGATTGAAACTTGAAATAGACGTGATGATTATTGCACAAAGTAATCCTTACATTCACATAGATACCAACACCTCAGGGGGAATGTCGTGTGGAATGCAGAGGATCCACAGGAGGCGGTGTGCGATTTTGTCGTGGGAAAGATTTTCTAATAAAATTGGTGTGGAACAATAATAATATAAATATATGCTAACAAATAAAATCCCATAAAATTAGGAACTACCATAATTATCAAATCTAATAAAATTGTAACTACCTAAAACACCCTCTTAATTAAATTAAAAAATAAATTATCTGCCACATGTCAATATTGTAGCCATCGGATAAAAAAAATGAACGCCTGGATCATAGGTCATTGTTCATTCATGACGTATAGTTCAGGAATGAACGCAACTATATATATATATATATATATATATATATATATATATATATATATGTGTGTGTGTGTGTGTGTGTTAGATCATATGAGAATAGTTATTAACGTTAGAAATGAGAATAAATCTCAATCATCCAATCTTGCATATCAACAGTCAAGACTTAAAAAAATTTGTCTTCATTATATGCACTAGTTCATTATTCCATTTTAAGGGTATTTTTGTAATCCTTTTTCTCTCTCCTCCAATAAAATTGTTAAAAAATTCTAAATTATCATAACTCATTCAATTTATCTTATTTTCTCACGTATTATATATTAAATTAAAGATAATTTTATTATCTTTCAAATAGATCCCTATTGCATATATTTGGTATTTAAAATATATAATAAAAATAAAAATCAGTGATTCTACAACCAAATCACATACCATTGGCAGACTTTCATATAATGCATGAAATTGTACTTATAATGAACAATATTGTAATAAAAATTGAACTCTATGATGAATAAAATGCATTATATTCTTTCATAAAATGCATATTTGATAACAATATAATCAATACGATTTAAGATAAAATGAAGATATTTTAAGATAAAATGACATGTACATTTAATATTTCGTTTTATGCAATACATTGAGATTATAATGAATATATGATAGAGATAAAAATGAACATGAACACATAATATTTTGTTTAAAATCCAATTCGATGAGATTATAATTATTTCATTGTTTATTTTAGTACATTAATGATATATATATGATTTAGAAAAAAAAATCACATGTTCAGTTTTCAAAATAATTTTTTTAATAAAGAATTTGGAATATTTTGATCCATGAATAAAATAATAATTCTTTTGAACAAATATGGTAAATTATATTCAAGTAAATTAAGATATATTTCGTTCTTAAAATTTAAATAATTTTCCATATTTATAACAATATTTTACATAACATATAAGATGTGCATATCTATAATTGGGTACACACGATCTTTCATTATTAGAGAAGTTAGACATTATATCTTTCTCGATTCAAATCTATTTTTTACGAATCATATATCAAATTAAACATATTTTTACGACAATTCATATGATATCCATATTGAATATGTTAAATTTAGATGATTCGCACAAAAATCATGATTTTATATTAAGCTGGTATATGTTCTTCCTTATATTTACGTCCAGGATAAAAAATGCATCAATTATGCATAAAAATGTTCCCAAATATCTGCATATTTTTGCATCAAACGATGCATTCTTAACTTGAATAAGATGCATTTTTATTCTAAAGCATATGCATTTTTGTATTCATATTGAGTGCACTTTTTGCATTGATTATATGCTGCGGTTTTATGCCCAAAATATTACTTTTTTAACATCGAATGTATGCATATTATGTTTTATGAACTACACGAAATCAAATTTTTGAATATATATTTTTCACATTTTTACCCTTTTATGCATATGTGTAAAAAACGCACCGAAAATTGGACGAGATTTATTTAATCTGAGCCTTCGATTGCAATATTTAATGGCTCAGATTTTTTCGCATTTAGCACGGGAAATCCTATTATCACCTAATCACTACCTTATATATATATAGGGAAAAGATCAAATGCTAAAGAGTGAAAAGATGCTAAATAGGAATAAATCCTAGACCCTTGATTTTGATGGATGAATGACCAAGATTGAATTTTTTAGATTGACACTTATTCATTTTGATGTGGGTGGTTATGCATAACATTAAAACTAAACAAAATAATATACTAACTAATCAAGCATTATTAATATTTTAACATAAACAACTTTTTAGCATAGGAATGAGTATATATCGTTGTGTATATATTTAGGAATGAGTAAAATCGTAAACCTAAAATAAATGACTTATAAAACAAATAAAATAAAGAAAAGTCAAAACATATAAAATTGCAAATATTAAGAACATTGAGTAAATAAAAGAAACAGAAGAAAAGTGAAATGCAGTATGCACATTCAAATTTCGAATTAATAATTTGTTGAATATAAGAAGAATAATATTTTAATTACTTTCATATTTCCTCTAACCGAATAATATTTTTCTTCTATAAATAGCTGTTTTACCTATGTAGATAGGAAAAGTGAAATTTTCTTTTGCTTCTGACAAAAAAAAAAAAAAAAAAAAAAAAAAAAACATGGTGGCTGTGCACGAGCTAATAGCACCTTTTATTTCCTTCGTTTTACTCGTCGTCTTCCTCCAGAGGTGGCGCTCCACCTCCACTTCCACATCTCCCTCTCGGAAACAGCTGCCGCCATCTCCAAGAAAGCTTCCGATAATCGGGAATCTCCACCAGCTGGGCCAATATCCCCACCGATCGCTCCAGTCTCTATCCCAGCGCTACGGTCAGGTATTAGAATTTAAAAGTAACTGAAACTGCATATTGATTTCATTTATGTGATAAAACCGCCACTTCTCTCTGTGTATCTATAAATCGAGATAATGTTTCTTTCATCAATTTCAACACCAGGTGATGTTACTTCATTTCGGCAAGGTGCCGGTGGTTGTCGCTTCCTCCGCTGCCGCTGCAGCTGAGATCATGAAAAAACAAGACTTGATCTTCTCAAACAGGCCGAAACTCAGCATACCAGACAGGCTAGTTTATGGGTCGAGGGACGTGGCATTCGCGGCTTATGGAGATTACTGGAGGCAGATGCGAAGCATATGCGTTCTTCAATTACTGAGCAACAAAAGGGTCCAGTCCTTCCGTGATGTGCGAGAGGAAGAGACCTCTATCATGGTAGAGAGGATCGAGCAATTGGGACGTTCATCGAGGGTTGTGAACTTGAGCAACGAGCTGATTGACCTGACGAATGACGTCATCTGCAGGGTGGCGTTGGGAAGGAGATACGACGGAGATGGGGGAGAAGATAAGAGTTTTAAGAAGTTCTTGGAGGAGTTTGAGGAGCTGCTGGGTGTTTCACCTGTCGGGGATTACATTCCGTGGCTAGCTTGGGTTGATGTTGTGGTTGGATTAGATGCAAGAGTGGAGCGAGTTGCTGAACTGTTTGATCAGTTTTTGGAAGATGTTGTTCGAGAACATAGAGATCGAGACAACGTGGAATCCGAGTTGGATTTTGTAGATATACTGCTTCAGTTTCAGAGAGAGAATCGAGACAGTTCTTCTCCAGTTGAAGATGAATCAATCAAAGCTCTCCTCATGGTAAGTAAACATGTTCATCTGTTTCCTATCAATCTTGAAATATTTTGATGAGATTTTCTTATCTTTCTCTACATACATGTCATTTAGTTCGATAAATCTTGTTGATTTAGGACATGTTTGCCGCTGGAACTCATACAACATTTTCTGTAACGGAGTGGACGATGGCAGAGCTCATAAAAAACCCAAGAAGCATGAAAATCTTACAGAATGAAGTGAGAGAAGTAGGCAAAAGCAAGAAACAGATAGACGAGGGAGACTTGGAGAAGATGCCTTACTTGAAAGCTGTGATCAAAGAGAGTCTTAGACTGCATGCCCCTGTCCCATTACTAGTCCCACGACAATCAATTAAGGACACCAAACTACTAGGCTACGACATCGTTTCAGGTACGCAAGTGATGATCAATGCTTGGGCCATTGGTAGGGACCCATCGTTGTGGGAAAATCCAGAAGAATTTCATCCAGAGAGATTTCTTGACTCCAATATAGACTTCAAAGGCCTTCATTTTGAGTTGGTACCATTCGGAGCTGGACGGAGGAGCTGTCCAGGCATTGCATTCGGAATGGCCGTTATTGAACTCGCAATCGCCAAATTGGTACACAAATTCGACTTCCGATTGCCGGACGGCGGAGGAAAAGCGGAGGAGCTGGATATGACTGAAGCGTATGGAATCACAATGACTAGAAAACACCCACTGCTTGTTGTCGTATAAAATGCTCCATCGTTGCTTATTGATTTGTATAATAATAATTTGGATGTATTCCTCATTTCATAAGGGTGTGCTTGTTGGAGTAAATTAGTCGTGAATTCTTGTTCCCGAACTACTTTAAATAAGTCAACAATTTAGTGATTTAATATTTGAAAAAAAAATGATATATAAATTACTAGCATGTAGTCGAAAACCCAAATTTTATATCATTCTCGAGTTCAGTCGGTTAATTATTATAGCTGGTAGAAAGAGCTGCAAAGTTTCGATCATTCTTGAGTTTTCTTGTTAATTTTCAGAGTTTGAATATTTTAAAGCTTTTATTTAGTTTTTATAAATTATAATGATTAAATATTTAAGCATAAGATTTTAAAAAATTTTAGCGATTATTTATCATTTAAATGAATAGTTTTGGATTTATTCTTATTTATCTTAGATTCAATTTTTGTACTACATCCACTCTTTATAAATAAAAAAGTAATTTTATATTTAAAAAACCTTTTTAATCAATTAAATTCTTACACGGCAAAAAAACAAACCGGTAGTGTTCTAATTTTCTACGGAATTATCTTATTCTGTGTTTTTTTTTCCCACGATCTGACTCTTTGGGTTGCGTGAAAAATATATTCCCTCTGTCCCGCCAGGTTAGTCCATATTTTTATTTTGATCTGTCCCACCAGATTGGTCCACTTTACTAAAATGGAAAAAAATCTTCTCACATCAATAAAATATTAATTCCACTATACTCACAAACATTGATTTCTGTGCCGAAAGCAAACTGGACTAATCTAATGGAACGGAGGGAGTATTATTAATATACATGTAGTCATATATAGATAGCGACAGCATTGATGCTAATCTGAATGTTTCGTCTCTTCTTAGAAATTAAAGAAATTAATTACTCGCCTTAATCAATCAGATTCAGAGGTGGCGCTCCATCGCCTGGAAACGCTGCCACCATCTCCGAGAAAGCTTCCATTATTAAGCACTGGGTAGGAGTTATCATTAATTGTATACTTATTAATAAATAAAAAAATAATTTTAATTATTTTAGAAAAATATAAAAATGGCCGTTGAATGAATTAGGCACTATCTAGCACACCTATATATTTAACTTGACGATTTAGGTGAAAATATTTAAAAATAACCTTTTTCATTATCTATATCATGAAAATACCCCTTCTTATCAAAACATATTCTAAATACCCCAAAAGTACAATATATGTACTTTTTCTGATTTTTGCACATGAAATCATGCAATCATTGGTGTGATGATGTTAAAAAGAAAGGTTATGTTAAAAATTAATTCAAAAAAGTTTTTTATTTTGAATGTGGGTCGGTATTAAAAATAAAATAAGTCAAACAAATTAATTTTTTAAAAAATTGGGTCAGGATTCGGACTGGGTCGGGTCAGGATCGAACAATTCTGACTCAGTTCCCTACCACACATAAATAATTGTTTTAGTAATTAGGTAGGTTCTGGATCGGGCCAGGAAGGGTTCAATATCGGGTCATGAAGGGGTGTTCCTGACCCATTTCCCTACCACACTTAAATAATTGTTCAAGAATTGGGTAGGGTCTGGATTGGGTCAGGATCGGTTCAAGATCGGGTCATGATCGTGTGATCCTGACCCAGTTCCCTACCACTTACAATTAAGTGGTCAATTATTTGGTCGGGTCAGGAAGGGGTCTGGAACGGGTCATGAACGTGTGATCATGATCCAGTTCCCTACCTGGTACATAATGTCATAAAAGAGATCACGGGTAAGAATCTCAATCATGCATGCCAAATAAATTCACTTTATTGACTAAATGAGTGATAGCATGTTACTCGTACAATGCAATTCACATGACTGAAATTACTACTCTGCATTGAAATACAGATGACTGAATTCAGTACACTGCATTGATCAATCAAATCAATTATTGTAGAAATAATTTATTTACAGCCTTACATGCTCAATAGAAATCACTGAATAACCAAAATTTCCTTCAGTTCTTTCTCAATCTTTGCTTTATTCAGTCTTCCTTCAAACTTCTTAAAATCTAAATTTCGTTATTTTACGAAAATGGAGAATTGGTTTTCTGTGTTTGTTCACTATAATGGACAATTCGACGCATCTTGCAACTATGTCGGTGGACAAGAAAGATTGGTTTACTTACCAATGACCAATCTTTCTATACTTGCATTACGATCCAACATTCAGTCGATTTTAGATGCAGAATATATTCACGGTGAGTATAATCTTTATTATATTACTCAAACTCGAAGCAACAAATTTGTTAGATCATTGTTAACGACGGATGTCGAGCTGCTCCGGCTCTGCAGTCCTAATTTGGAGCCCAATATTTTATGTTATTATGAGTAATACAATGAATACTGGTGTTGGGAGTTCATATCGGGAGGCATCTCCGTACAGACCATTCATGGCGTCAAGCAGTCCACCGAGGTATACCCATTACAGTCCAACTCCGGAAGACCTTGCTCGATTTGGGTCTTCCATGTATTTTGATATGGGTTCTCAAGGCGAAAGTGGTGGTTCACATGTCCCAGATTTGAACTATAAAGCTCCTCCAGAAGACAATGAAGTGCCCGACAACAGCCAAGAGGCCGACGATGAGGAAGTCGGTGTGGTGGAGCATGATGATTCCAAGGAGGCCGACCTTGATGAGGACTCATCTGAGTCCGGTGACGAAGACTTCAGGATGAATTGTACAGTTGCAGAGTTTTCTGCATGGATTAGATCAGCCGGCGGCATGAGTGCTTTCATTTCAAATCTTATGCCGAGCAATCCTCTACCAGAAAGCTCTCAAATTCAAGGTAATTTAAATAATTGGTTAGTCCCAGTTATGTCATTGGATACAACTGATTCAGCTGAGGTGATGAGAGACGTATCAGCCATACTGGATCAGGAATTGACTAAGGGTGCCATGTTCTGGACAAAAGATGATCTATTTATTGCTGTTGGGCTATGGCACATGGAGCACCGTCAAGAGTTTAAAGTAAAGCGCTCGGATAGCATCCGTGTAGATTATATTTGCAAACAACAAGAGAGTTGTACATTTCGTGTAGGTGCAAGGTGCATAGATGGTTGATGGATTGTTCGTAAGTTTCAACCAAATCATAATTGCATGTTGAATCTTGCTTTCATTGGAGCCAGAAATATTCGTTCGAAAGTAGTTGCAGCCTATTTTGCCCGAAAGATGCGTCGGGATCACTTCATGACCCATTTCCCTACCCCTTTCCCTACCCTTTTCCATTTGATTTCCCGACCATAATAATAATAAAAAATCAAACAAAAAAATTCATTCATTCGAAACATACCAAATCGATTATGAAACATACAAAATAAAACAAATATCCATTAGTCATTCAAATATTCATAAATCGATTACAAATATCTCAATATGAAAAATCAAATAACATACAAGACATGAATTCCTGATATGCCACAACGTTCTCGGGCTTCTCAATCCATTGTCGGGTCGGGCGGCCAGAAGAAAACATATCCATCATGACGCATGTATTAAAAGCTTCGCGTCGTGGAACCACAGCATAGAACTTTGCACACCATGAATATGTCATACGTCGTGTATGAATATCTTGCAACCCTAGTGTGTTTTTCGACCAATATTTACCTGTAGTCAAATATAACCTAAAGTTATCGGTCATCTTTCGTAAGATCTCGACTCTCCTTTCCTTTTGCTCCTCAGTGGTTCGCTGACAGTAAGGATCATACACATCCACTGTCCACGATGGAAGATGTATCTGAACTGCGTGCCAATGCCCAAGAAAGTGGCAATGTATAAGAAACTACAAAAAAAATAAAATGAGTTAAATTAAATAATTTCATATGTGATTAATTAATGAAAAAAATAAACACTTAAATAATATAATATCATAATTGCTTACCGTATCAGCAGCATACCAATCCTTAGACGTGTCAGCGTCAGTTCCATTAATGAATTGCAACAGTGCATCGGACACACGTCCTTCTTTTACAGCTCGATAATTACTCCGCATTAGATCCTAACAAACAAACAATTTTATATTTACACAAAGTAAAAATTAAATATTAAATGAGGTGAAAGTAAGACTTACAAAAAACTTTCTACGAACTATCCAAATTTTAGAGGGATAACTCTCTCTGAGACTACCTCATTCACTATGCCACGGATCCTATCAACAAGTCTGCGCGATCTAGATGTCTCATGAGAATCCCCACTAGAAGAAGATCTTTGCTCCCTCCGACGAATGCGTCTACGTGAAGAAGACTCTGGTATAACATGCACCGTAGCATCACCCTCAGTATGCCCCTCCGGATGCTCCTCCAGATGCTCCTCCCAATGCTCATCCTCATGTCCCTCATCCTCTTTCCTCAAAGGACGTATCGGGTTTTCAGGATACCGATAATTTATAGATAATGCACTCAGCGTTTGGGAGGTAGTGTAGTACGCCACAGATTGCTCCTCTGTTCCAGGGATTAAGTTACGAGAAGCTTCTATCTGCTGTACAAAATAATGTAAATAAAATGATATGGTGATTACAAATATACAAATAACATACATGTTCTTGAGCAAAAAATGTCACCCAATCCATTGCAGCGGGCCTAGTAAACTTTCATTTTATAAACCGAGGAAGATAGGTGGGGTGTTTCAAAATAGCACAAGTACCACACAGCACCGGAATGGCCTCATAGGCCCAAATCTTCAAAATCATTTAAATTTTTTTAGAAAATGATCATATAATAAATAATATTAACAAATTCAGTAAAAAAATTAAATTATACCTGTAATATCCAAATGGGACCGCCCAAACTCAATGTAGGTCCAAGTGCATCTCTAGAAGTGGGGACAAGGTTTAAATAGTAGTATAACGACTTTAAAGCATAAGCCCCCCACGGAAAAGAGTTCCATTTCCCCCAATCATCTACTAAAACATAAACCCAATTTTCAATCTTACGTTTCTCTGAATAGCCTAAGACAAAATACACCAAAGCTAATATATTAGCTACTCTCAAGTACAACTCATGGTCAGTGTTCTCTACATCTGCACTCTTAAATATTCCTAACAACTCCTTAGTTGTAACAGATTTACCACGACAAAATCTCTTAAATACTGAGGTCACAGAAGGATCACAAGGAGCACATGGATCAAAATCAGTGTCTCCGAATAGAAAACCAGTGACTAGAGCAACCTCACCAGGACCAAAATAGATACACTGCCCACCAATAAGAAACGATAAAGTATTTGGGTCATTACTTCTAATTTGGTAGCTTAAAAGTTCCACCAATGGTTGCGATGCACTAGTACCAATTTTTGCCCAATAAAAAAGATTACCAAACGACCCATTCCTAAAATTATTAACTAAATCCTCACGCCCTAATTTTTCTAATGTAGTCTTAATGATATCCAATGTGGACACTTTGGTGCATAAATTCACCTTAGTAGTTGTACCACGTAAGCAATATCTAATCCATTGAACCTGCACAAATTATACTAAAATCTATAAATACAATCATAACATAATAAACTATATCTCACATAAGTATCCATACCAACAAAATTAAACAAATAAATATCACATAAATTAAAAATTTAGAAATATGTTAATCAAAATCTCACGTATCCTTACCAACAATATTTCACGTATCCATACCCACAAAACAAAAAATTTAATCAATAATCAAACAAAAAATCAAATAAATTAATTAAAATTAGACATATGTCAATCAAAACAGCCAAAATAATTTCAAATTATGCAACAATTAATAAAACTAGAAATAATCGAACAAATTAAATAAATAAAATGCAAGAGGAAATTAAAGCATTTGAACACTAAAACTCAAAAAATTGACGGTTGAAAGTAAAAAAAATTCACATACCTGGGTCGGCACCTCCTCCATTATTGTTTCCCGACCTTCCCGACCACTCAAATAGTAGATATTTTGACGGCGACGCTGAAGGGGGGGGACCAGATTTAGTGTTTTGACTGTTCTGCGTCTGAATACTCAACAAAATAGGGTAAAACGTACTGGGTTGGGATATGGGTCAGGAAATGGGTCGGGAAGCGGGTGGACTGGGTCATGATCGATCCGAATCGGGTGAATAGGGTAAAATATAAAGGATATTGAGTTGGGTCGGGAAGTGGGCCGGGAACCGGGTCAGGAACGGGTTGACTGGGTCGGGATCGAGCTTATTCGGGTCAGGATACAAAAATGCATTCGGTCATGATTCGGGTCATGAAATGGATCAGTAAACGGGTCAGGATTGGGTCAATATACGGGTCAGAAACCGGTTCATGACCCGGAAATCTTCCCGACTTGATTTTTCAAAATATTAAATAATTTAAAATTTAATTTTGTGTTTTTTTGGGTAGGAAATTTAGTCGGGATGCGTCGGGAAATTTTTATTCCGGAATTTTGCAACATTTTACTTCAAAATTAAATCAAAATAAGTTAAACAATCATTGAATTCAGAAAAAAGTACAAGTTTAACAAGAAATCTGACACAATTTAGTCCTTGGGTATTTAAGATACATTTTCATAAGAATGATTATTTTTGTTATGTGTTTTATTGATATGGGGTATTCCAGATTTCGGCTCATTTATAATCTTCCTATTATTGTGCTTTTACACTTGTCGAACTTAAGATGAAGATAGAAGACTAGAATTCGGAAGAGAATATATATATATATATATGTATGGAGAGTAGATCGAAGAAGACGAAATAGAGTGTTGGAAGGTAGGCCCGAGAGTTATGGCCTGAATAGTATTCTGTTGTGTTGGCCCAGTCTGTTGGGATGGTAATAAATGTTGGGGTCATGTTTTCTGGCCCAACGATTTTTTGTTTTCTCGGCCCATGTATAGATAGAGTAAGCCTATTATCCCTGACCCTATTTTCATTTTTCTGCGTAGCGCCATACTCTCTTTCTCGGTACTCTCACAAACTCTCTCTCGACCAGAGTGTTCCCTGTGAGTTTTACCGGAGTTCTTGAGCAAATCTTTCATCCCTCTACACAATCTGAGTGTTGTGTGGGTACCCTTAGACTATCAGTAGTGGCAGGGGCGGATGTAGAGTTCGAGTATCGTGGGGGCTAGATCATATTTTTGTGGGGTCAATATTATATAATTTTATATTTTTTTTAAAAAATACATGTATATTAAAAAAAATTTCGAAACGCCGTGGGGGCGGCCGACCCCGTGAGCCTTCACGTAGTGCCGCCCCTGAGTAGTGGTAACCTACTGGGATTGGTCACCCTAATAAAAAAATAATAATAATGATAAAAATTAAAAATTACAACACCATTTTGTGACCTTGGTTGTAGAGAATTTGTGTGCAGCCTATTAGCAACCATTCATGCACACATACACACGGCAGATGTAGCACTCTTTTATTGGTGTCACTTATATTATTAAATATAATTTGGTGGAAATGGATACTTCCACAACTTTCAATAAGTTAAACTGATTCAAAGACCAAAAAAAATAAAGACACTTTTAAAAATAGGAGTTTTATAGCCATTCTCATTTTTTTTTGCTTTTTCCTATTGGTTTTTAGTTTGTGACAAATTCCAGTTTTATAAAATGCATTCCATTTCTGGCAATATGAAGTATTTAATATTTCATTTAAAATAAAATATCAACCTACAAACATTTATTTTGGATCTAAGAGGTTGGTAAATTTGTAATGAATTCAATTTTGTAAAATCATTTGTATACTTTCTTGTTCAAAAATTCTCTCGTTTTTTTTTTTTTAAGAAATTCGGCCGCAACATTTTTGCTCAAACTATGTTTTCTTTTAAGTATTTGTTTGTTATATTGCATCCATTTTACGAGGATATATTTGTTCAAATTTGCAAGAAGTTTATGAACATTTAGTATGAGTTTTGCATATATTATAATGAGATTTGCACTCGCATGCAAATTAAATATTTTTTTAAAAAACAAATATATTTTTGTCATATTTTTATTATTATTTATTGCATACCTATATTATAATAGAATAAATAATAAACAAAATACAAATAAAATTTAATGTAAATTTTGGCGGGAGTAGTTATTTTTCACTACTCTCTTTTAATATAATACTAGAATTACACCCGTGCGTTGTACGTAAATAATTTTTATACTTATATTTAAATATTTTAATAAATTATATAAAGAATACTAAATAAGGATATACTTATAAAATATAAATTATATTAATCTGATGAAAAGCAAAAATATTTTTTTTAATTGAAAAATAATATATTATACATTGCATTAATAACATATGTGGATATATTATGAATTAATTTCATGACTTAAACATCTTTTTATTGATATTAATTATTATAATTTATAATATTTTAGTTTAGATATATTTAATTTATCTATGTTATCTCACATGTAAAGAATCACCAAGCTTCCATATTATCCAAAATACATGTTCTTAATGAAATTGTATAAATCCTAAACTTAGTAATATTTAGAATTTGAATTTGTGCGTAAAAAATCATAGTTATTTTGAAAATTTTGAACATGGGTGGATGAGCACAATAAATAAAAACTTTGTTAATAGGAAATATGATTGTCTTATAACCAATCTACAAATAATGCAAAATATTTATGAATTTATTTAATATATTTTATTTAACATAGGCACACTTTTCAAAAATTTTGGAAGAAAATTTCTAGAACTCTTTTAATATATTATATAGATATAGATATAGATATAGATATAGATAATGTATAAAGTAGTATATCAAACACAAAGCCTATAAGGATTGATTTTAGAATTATCCCATAAATGATATTATACATGTATTATTTGAAAAACTAATTAATATAAATTGATGAGATGCAATACTTAAAAGAAAAATTACAAATATAATTTTGTTATATTTTAATTATTATTTATTGTAATTTATGTTATAATAAATAAAATAAAAAAAATTAATATAGATATAGATTTAAATTTGATATCATATTCAATTTCGAAAAAAATTTATTTCATATTTCAAATTGATTTCGTTTTTAATATAATAACAAAAATTCACTACTGAGAAATTGTTGAATGGTAAATTAATAAATTTATTAAATAAATTTGATACCATATTAAACCAAAGAAATCGTTCCTCTTACAATTTAAACAGTTATTTAATTGGTTAAATTAATTCTGCTGAAAATTAGGATGATTTTTTTATAAAACTGTTCCCTCCATTTTTTTATATAACTACTTCTCTCCTATACTATATATATATATAGGGTAGTGATTAGGTGATAATAGGATTTCCCATGCTAAATGAGAAAAAATCTGAGCCATTAAATATTTCAATCTACGGCTCAGGTTAAATAAATCCCGTCCAATTTTCGGTGCATTTTTTGCACATACGCAATGCATAAAAGGGCAAAAATGTAAAAAATGTACATTCAATAATTTCATTTCGTGCCGTTCATTAAACATAATATGCATACGTTCAATGTAAAAAATGCAACATTTTAGTTATAAAACTGCAGCATATAATTAATGCAAAAAATGCACTTAATATGAATACAAAAATGCATATGCTTTAGAATAAAAATGCATCTTA